>SEYY01024554.1:12500-92500 GCA_009176605.1 Armadillidium nasatum | reverse complement strand
TTTAGGTGGGAGGTCTCCTTTAGAGTGTGCAGATTGCATAACTGAGTTGATTCACAATGGCGTGAAGTGTACATTCTATTTACTCTCCCTTCAACTAAGATTCATACACCCTGGTTTAACTGTTGGCAAAGGTAGTTTTTACCACCTTGATTTTCCCTGGGAAAGCCTTTGGAAAAACTGGGAAAAAGGTTGTCAGTAATACTGAGAAAAACTTCAGTGATAAAAATAGAGCAACTTTTTCTTTTCAAATTTGGGTACTATTATTACACTCAGAGTACTTAGTTTACTCACTTTACTGCTAGTCTGCCACATTGAATTTGGTAATGAATATTAGCTGATTAAGCTATAAAATTCCAATATCATTATATCCAGCTAATATTTTATTTATGAAAGTGCGGATAAAATGTGTAAGATACAAATTTTTTAAACAAATCATTGATACTGTTTTGCTAACACCAAACCTTTTCCAGGTAATATGATGATTAATAAAATAAGCATTAATGTTTATGAATGGGATTCTGTTTCTTGTGCCTTAATTTGTAGCCATTATTTAATTTAAAAAAAGAAAAATTTAAATTATCTTCTAAAAATTAAAAGCATTTTCTTATTGTTTTCAGTTTTTGTTTTAGTTTATATTTTTTATTGATAATGGGAAGAAATATATTTTGATGGAAAGCAATAGGCTTGGTAAAGTTGAAGAATATATTGATTTTAAAATTTAAAAAAATGAATTATTAATGCAACATTGTAACTACAGTAATTTTGAAACTAAACTTCTGTTTTAAAAATCGTTTTGAAAACGTGTTGAAATATGCATAGATTTTTATTCATATATTCTGAGCTTAACACTGTTAATTATTGTTGCCTTAAACACCTTTCATTGTAATCGATTTCTCGTAAAGCATAAACATGTTAGTTTTCTGTCATGATTTTGTCAATTTTTCTTCCATTTAGTTAGGAATTTTTTACATATGTTAAACATTTGCATTTAATTTTGAATAATTAAAGGATGCTAATAATATCCCTAATCTTAGCTTGACAGACAGACTCCTTGGGTTGCAGCTGGAATTGGTTTAATTATTGGAGCCCTCCTAGTGGTTGTTGATGCAACTGTACCAAAAACATCTGTGTTTCAGGTATGTTTTATTTCTCATACTAAGAACGACAAATTTTGTGTGCTTGTTAGGAACATAGGAAAATAGAGACAGTTAGAAGCCACAAGGGCCTTTCGAGACTGTCCCAGTCCAAACAAATAATAACAATAACAATACTAATACATGCACGAAAGACTAGGTCTATCCCATCCTAGTTATCAGTTCATTCATGCATAGTCATGCATAGATAAAAGTAAAACTAAACCCCATTACACATGCAATACTCAATGAACCATCACCCACTACAAAAAACTGCCTGTTAGGCTTAGTCATAGGTTGATCTGTTGATCCAAAAATTCATATATACCCGCCGATTTGGCTTAGTCAGATTATTCTATATAATACCCAAACCATCCATATATCTATCTAGCCCCTTTTTAAATTTGACAAGAGAATCACAGTCAACAATCTCTTGTGGCAAGTCATTCCAAAAATTAACAACTCTATTACTGAAAGAGTATTTTCTTAGATCGAGATGGCATGGCTTCTTTTTAATTTTCTTATCATGTCCTCTAGTTACTCTTCCATGGTCCACTATATGAAGTATTTTTCAATCTCTGTATTACTGTCAGATGCAAATATTTTGTAAACTTGTATCATATCCCCTCTGAGAAATCTCCTTTCAACTGAGAACATTCCTAACTCCTTCAACCTCTCTTCATAGCTCTCATTTTCAAAGCCAGAAATCATCCTTGTTGCTCGACGTTGTACTCTCTCCAGCATATCTATGTCTTTTCTTAAATGAGGAGCCCAAACCTGTGCACAATACTCTAATGCTGGCCTGACATAGCTATTATATAGTTTGCTTATAACCTCTTTGCTCTTGTAAACTACATTGCGATTAATTATACCTAACATCTTATTAGCTTTATTCCTTGCTTCCAAACATTGATCACCCACCTTCAGATTACTGCTAATAATCACACCTAAATCCTTTTCTTGGTCCACAGTCTCAAGCCACTCCCCATTCATTTCATAATTAAATCCTTCATTTGAGTAACCTACATGAAGAACTTTACATTTTTTACTATTAAAGTTCATTTGCCACCTCTCTGCCCAACCAAGAAGTCTATCTAGATCACCTTGAAGCTTTATGCATCCATCATTATTCCTTACTGAGGTAACCACTTTGGTATCATCAGCAAACTTAGAAACCTTACATTTAAGACCTTTGTCTAAATCATTTATATATATAAGGAACAAAAGTGGTCCCAGCACAGAACCCTGTGGTACCCCACTCTTCACTGTTTCCCATAATGACTTATTACCATTAAGTAATACACACTGCCTTCTGTTCTTTAACCACTCTTTAATCCAATTGTGTACCATTCCATCTATACCATACTGCGACAACTTTTGCATCAGCCTAACATGGGGTACCTTATCAAAAGCTTTGCTAAAGTCTAAATATATGACATCAACTGGATCACCCCTGTCTATACATTCAGTAATATATTCCATAAATTCTAGTAGATTTGTCTGACATGATCTACCCTTTCTAAAGCCATGCTGGGAGTTATATAGTATCTTGTTATCATCTAAATGCTTCTCTATATGACTTTTCAGTAACTTTTCCAAAATTTTCACAACCAGAGATGTTAAACTAACTGGCCTATAGTTCCCTAAATCTTCTTTACTACCTTTTTTAAATATGGGCACCACATATGCTGCTTTCCAGTCCTCAGGTACCTCTCCAAAAGCAATAGATCGCTTAAAAATCAAATACAGTGCCTTTGCAATACTGCTACTCCCCTCTTTTAGAATTCTACCATACACACCATCCGGACCCGCTGCCTTATTTGGGTCAATATGTTCTAGTAAAGGATGCGATTTCATTTAACTCAATTTGAAATGTTGTACACCTATTCATTACATGTATACTAGAACTATTACTCTCTAAACTGCTATCCAACCTTTCCTCAGTAAACACTGATGCAAAATAAGCATTGAAAATATTAACCAATTCCTTATCTGAACTTACTAAATTCCCATCAATTTTAATTGGGCCAATTTTCTTATCCTTGCTTTTAAATTTATAAAAGCTAAAAAACTTTTTCAGGTCTTTATTACTGTTCCTTGCCAAATTAATTTCTGCCATTCTCTTTGCTCTTCTTATTGACTGGTTAAGTTCATTCCTAATTCTCTTATAATGTTCCAAATCTTCCCCCTTCTCCTACCTTTGAACATTTTAAAACATCTACGCTTTTCACTGATTTTCTCTTTTATCTCTCTACTCCACCAATTAGGTTTTCTATTTGCCACCCTAATGGGTTTATCTTTAAAACACACAGACTGAATGTTAGCCAATATTTGCTTGAAGTATTCCCACATGATGAAACAATTTTGACCATTAAACTCCTTATCCCAGTCAATTTCATTGAGCATTGCTCGGAATTTGCTAAAATCTCCGTTTCTGAAATCTAATATCTTTTCCCTATTGACTTGCAATTTGGGCCCAGACCTCACATTCCAGTTAAATCTAATAATATAATGATCACTAGCTCCTAAAGTCTCCCCTACTTCGACATCATTCACCATCATTTCATCATTTGTTAATATTAAATCTAACAATGCTGCATGCCTTGTTGGTTCTTGGACCATCTGACTCAAAAAGTTGTATAGAATACAATTTACAAATACTGAACTTCTATTAACTATACTACTCAAAGAATTCCACTCAATGTCTGGAAAATTAAAATCACCCATAATGACTATTCCTTTTACATTATTTTCACACGCTACCTTGATTTCCTTCACCATTTCTTCATCTAATACTTGACTCTGATCAGGAGCTCTATAAAATGCTCCTATCCTGTATGATTTATTATACATAAGAATATCTACCCACACAGATTCCACATCCTGATTTGTTTTAATGTCAGCTATTAACACTGATTCAATATTGCTTTTAACATAGAGTGCTACACCTCCACCACTTCTTCCTCTACGTTGGTATAGGTAAAATGAGTATCCTTCTATTTCATATTCCTGTAGGGAGTCTCCGTAAAATGCCTCATTAACCCATGCTTCAGTAATGCAAATTATGTCTAGATTCTCCTTCATAATGTAACTAATCAACTCATCTTTTTTGTTCCTAAGACTCTGAGCATTTGTGTAAAAACATTTCAAACTAAACATGTCCTTATATGTATCCTTTACATCTTGATTTCTAGTAATATCTCCATTTTTATTAATAGGCCCATATTGTAAGGCACCTCTATTTTTATTCATACCACCACCAATCCCACCGTCAATATTAAAATCACCATCCCCACAACTAACAGTGCCAATATTATGCCCTTCACCCCTATTCTTCAACCCCTTTTGAATATTATTATTTACTTATTTTTTTTTATTTTTTATTTTTTTGCATGCTCTATCATTCGTCACCACTCCCGAGAAAGCCCCTATGTAAAAGAGGGTATTTTTCATTATATTTAACCTATTACTTTCGAGCAAGACCAATTAACCATCTGGAGAGTGTTTAGCTGTTATGCTGACCAGGTGGAGGATATTTAAAGACTTTAGGCTTGATGATATACATTGTGTAATCCCCACATCATAGCTCAATCTAAGCTTTGTATACCTCGCAAAAAACAATTATTTGCTTTTTAATTTAATGGTATCTTGTAGTCTGATGCTTGGAACTAAGTTGAGTTTTGGTAAGAAACAAACAAAGGTCCCCTCTTTTTATTTATTTATTCATTCATATATCTAAATCTGATTGAGCATAAGAGGTGGAGAACTGTAACAGTATTTATCTTTACCAACCTGTTTGTGTATAAAAAGGCCATATTTTTATTTCTGCAGAGCTAAGATAGCCTCTATTGGAATTCGATTTGCTTTCTTCATCATATAGACTATTAGTTGTAATAGTTCTTGACATATTGCATCAGTTTCATTATTATTTGCTTAAAAGGAATCACCAGTCAGTTATGCAGTTTTCCACCCAAATTTAGGTTCGTTGCACATGATAGCAAGAGATCTTTTCGGTCTCCCCTGCAATAGTACTTCATTAATACATTCCCCATTTGGAAGCCAAAAAATGGACCTTTAATTAAAATATTGGGACAAAAAAGATTAAGTTTTTCAGTAAATTATGGAGAAGCCATATTTATTTGCAGGTAGGAACCGACCGGGGCTGGAATTTGGCCGGGGCCGGGGCCGGGGTCACCCAAATTTGGCCGGGGCCGGGGCCGGGGTTATGGCCGGGGTTTCCTAAAATTTGTAAAGAGGTCAAAACCACTGAAATTTTAGGTTAAGAAAATTAGATATAAGGTTTATTTAATTGTAAGGAAGGAGTAGAATAGCCAACATTCACTTAAATTAATGATTACATGCATTTTCTCTAAAAAAAAAATCAGAAAATTACAGTTTTGTATAGTTAAAGTTTAAAAAAAGTACAAAAATTAAAAAAAAAAATTATTCTAATTCATAATAGTGATTTAACACGTTTACCTAGGTAAGACCCAAAGGTAAAGTTTGAAAAAATGTAAGATATAAAATTATCAATTTAACCTGTATTTATACATATCATTGTTATTTTATTGCTATGTATCAAACTTGTATCATTTAGCTGCATTATTTAAAAATTATTATTTTGTTTATACTTTCAGTCAATATGGCTAAAAGATCAGCTTCTGCAGTATTTGAATACTTTACAATGTTTCAGGATAGGCTCGAAATAGCTAAATGTAACATCTGCAGTCAGAAAATTAGAAGAGAACCTCCGGGTGCTACAAGTAAAAAAAATTTCAACCAAATCTTTTTGGAGTATCTAAAAATCAAAACACAAAGATGAACATTCACTAGCAGAAAAGGAGCGGTCAAAAGAAACAGAAAAGAAAAAAATCTTAATTTTCTTATATTTTGTTTGAAATTTTTTGTTATTATTTGAATGATTGAGCTGAAATTTTCAAAATATGTGAATTTTTTCACGAAGTTCTGAGTTGATTTCGAGCATTTTTTTTGAGTCTATAACGGTTTGAAACTTATTTGGACCCAAAGTTGAAAAAAATGAATAACTGGGTCAAACCACTGGTCCACATGAGCTGAAATTTTAACTGAATACCTTTGCCCCAATTTCTTGCATTGGTGGGAATAGATTTTTAATATCACGTCTAGAAATTTTTTTTTGCAAAAATCGTACCCTTCTGGAGGAAAAAATTATTTAAAAAAAAAAATGCTACATACTATTTTTTTTATTTGTGAATATTGTTTAGAAGAGGAACAGGGCAACAATTTTTATTTAGTGCATTTTTAAATGCCCTTTGTTTGAAGCGAGATATAGCCTCTCAAACTTTGGGAATTTTTGAAATTTGGCCAAAAATGGACCTTTTTGAAGGCTATATCTCAAAACCAACGAATCTCATCGAATAAAGTACATAGAGGAATTTGTAGCCCCACCCCTCCTCTATACACACCAAAAATAGGAAATGTTATAGTTGTATTTTTAAAAAAAAGATTTTGTCTGAAAAGGTGGATTTTTTTAGTTCAAAAATTTTTTTCCTATAGTTGGTCAGTTTTTGGCTTATAACATTTTTTCTATAACTCTGGAAACGAAAAGTCTATTAGAGGCTTTTGTAGCCCATTTAATTTTGAATAAATAATCCAACTTTCAGCTCATTATAAAAAGTGGTTTGGCACCACCATTCTATTGAAAAAGGGTAAAATTTCCACAAAAAAATTTTTTTTTAACCGTAATAGACTCGGAAAAACGCTAGAAAGGGACTTTTCTTACCGGTAAAAAATCTATATACACTGAAAGTTTCAGCAGAATCGGCTGAAAATAAAAAAAAGAAATTTTTTTTTTTTTATAATTTGCCATTTTAACCCCGGCCGGCAACCCCGGTTTTCCCTGATTTTTAGCCGGGGCCGGGGCCGGGGCCGGGGCCGGGGTCAGTAAAAATGGCCGGGGTTGGCCGGGGCCGGGGCCGGGGCCCCGGTCGGTTCCTATTTGCAGGTAATAAGTGTAATATTGGCTCCTAGAAGTTGCAAATTAGCTGTTTAAAAAATATGATCTAATAAAATTCATATTTTTATACTTTTTAACTTTTGTCTGAGACCAACACCATTTTTACTTTCTAGAAACTATATTGCAAACTCATAATTCAGTAAAACTAGTCCTGCTGTGACTGTCGCGTTTGTTATACAGCAGACATTCAACCCCTGTAGGAAGACCTGTCAAATAACATTTTTTATTTTTTTTTGAAACCGGGTTTAATTGTTAAAAGTTAAATCATGCACAAAATACAAAAATTGGCTAAACCACAAAATTATATGAGAAAATTGGAATTCACTTTTTTATTTTCAGCTAAATGACAAAAAAAAAAAAAAGTTTAAAAGATTTGAATTTTTTTTAAAAAATAAGTTGACAAACTGAGAGTTAAATAAATAATCAGCATAATGAAATATTTAGTGCACAACTTTATACCAATTAACAATCACCAATCGCAGAAATGTTTTTTGACTAATTGCTGAATAACTGTTGCCATGAAGTGCACCAATAATAAAATTATTGATCAAAATCTTACAGATGCGAGATGCGTTCATGTGCTTTTCTGATGGTTATTGTTATATTGTAAGAAACTTAAGTTTTTTAATTTTGAAAGTATTTCATACACATATTTTTCTATCTTTCACCTAACGCCAAAATTGCCCATTAATTGGTAATACCTCCTAGTTCAAAAGGTATTGAGTAGCTTTCTGTTTGGTAACTGCAAACCCGAGTGTAAGACTCGTAATGGAAACCTGACAGTGCATCATTTTATGCTAGGATGACCATATCGTAAAGTAATTTGTTTTCATGCTTTCTTTCACTTTGCTCCTTCCCTGTTTAAAAATAAATAAAAATAAAAAATTATTATTTATCGGGTTCTTTCTATTCTGTCTAACTACTTCTCAGTTATTTCTCTTTATTTGAATCATATCTATTTTAGTGGAATCAAAATAAAAGTCCTTTAATTGTACCACTTTTAAAAAATTATTAAAAATATAAAAAAAACTAAAACACCACAAGCTTTTGAGACTATATCAAAGCTTCCTTTTTCAAATGATAAGAATAAAAGACTAAAACAGAAGAGAGAGAGAGTCAAAGTTGTATGTCATGTTGTCAGAAATCATTCCCATCTACTATTCGAAAGCAGGCCCAGTTATCGCTATGTTCATAAATGTAACAACTAGGGATTATCTCGGCATTTTGGGTGACAAGGTTCATCCAATAGTGCAGAGATTGTGTCTTGTGGGTGGCGTTATTTAAAAAGGTAAGAAGGCCCCAATTCTAACCTCACGTTGTGCGGTCGTGATTTCATGAACATGCAGGTAAGGTTTCATGTCTTCTCCACAATCGCCAGACCTGTAGTATCAAAGAGAACCTGTGGTCAATACTGGAGAATAGAGTTCAGTATCGACATTCACCACCAGCATCCCTACTAGGAAATTCTACTAATTTTGAATGAGTATTACATCCTATTATGCATTATATAGGACTTAAATTTAGTCATTTCCAGAAGAAGTCAGACAGTTATTAGTGCGAAAGGTGATCTCACGCCATATTAAGAAATAAATTCATGCATTACTATGTGTTTCCACATTTTTGTCCAACTCGCATATATATATATATATATATATATATATATATATATATATATATATATATATATATATATATATATATATATATATATATATATATATATATATATATATATATATATATATATATATATATATATATATATATATATATTAAAATTTCAGCATCCTGTTATTCAAGTGATCATCACTATTGCCTTATCCTTAGCTGGTTTAATTATTGGTAAAGGATATAAATGGTATATAATAAGTCAACGCAATTCTTTATTAGAACCTCCTGTGGATCTCTTAGGTATGTTGTAAATGCTTTTTGAATGGTTAGACATATTTATCTTCAGTTATATATATATATATATATATATATATATATATATATATATATATATATATATATATATATATATATATATATATATATATATATATATATATATATATATATATATATATATATATATATATATATATATATATATATATATATATATATATATATATATATATATATATATATATATATATATATATATATATATATATATATATATATCACCTGTTCTACTGTAAAATCTCATACACTGTAGATAAGGTAATGAAACAGACTAAATGAAGGTCAAAGGTTTATTAAATGAACACACATTATTTTTCCTACATAAGTCTCCTCCAACATTAATACATTTCTGCAAACGTTGAACTCGCTTCTCAAAACTGGTTGAAAAAAAATTCTTGATCTGTTTTCCGAAACCAGTCTGCCAATGCTCTCTTCACCTCATCATCTAAACCAAAAAAATCTCTCCCAGAAGATTCTCCTTCAACTTTGGAAATAAGTAAAAAATCACAGTTGGGGGCCAGATCAGGACTGTAGGGTGGGTGATCAATGACCTCGAAGTTCAAGGTTTGGACACTGTAATGTGGTCAAGCTTTGTCATGATGCAAGAGGAAAACGGTACGATTTGGTCTTATTCGACGGATGCGGCTCTTCAATTCTGGAGTTTCTCAGTAACGATCAAAGTTTACAGTCGTGCCCTTCGGCAGATATTCTGAATTGACGAGGCCCTCCACATTCTAGAATGCTGTCAGCATGAGTTTACCAGCCGAGGGTTGAGTCTTGAACTTTCTTACGCCAGGTGAGCCTGGGTGTCTGAATTTCGCCTCCCATTACAATGTTATTTAGTAATTTATAGTACTCTCGACGATAACGGTTTATAATTTCTATCGCAATATCAACCCGTTGTTCCTCATGTCTTCAGTCGGCTACCTTGGCACTAAACGCGCACCAATTTTAAGATACTCTTAATCTGCAGTTATTGCTTGAACATGCTCTTTCGAAATTGCAAGCATGAAACCGATTTCGGATCTTTAATTCGTCTATTTTCCTGAATGTCATCAACGCAAGCATAATGTTGGTCAGTGGTCACTGTAATGGGGCGGCCACTTCTCGGAGCTATGCTCAATATTTCACATCCTGCTTGTAAACTCTGGAACACACTCCCTTGGTCTATTTTTCCAACTTCCTTTGACTTGCACACCTTGTCTCGGAGCATGTACCCATTTAATTGGACTTTCCGTTTGATATATCGCTAAGTCTGATGGAAATTAGTAGGTCTTTGGACTTTGCCCACCAGTGGAGAATATATATATATATATATATATATATATATATATATATATATATATATATATATATATATATATATATATATATATATATATATATATATATATATATATATATATATATATATATATATATATATATATATATATATATATATATATATATATATATATATATATATATATAAAATATGGTAGTGTTTATAAGCTAATTAAACGTTTCTCCCTTCCCTTAAAAAACAAATGACGGATGCTGCAAATTGTAACAACCAAAAAAAAAGATGAAGGATATGATTCTGACTCCTTACAAAATACTAATGGTATTCTTGATCATTTAACTAACACAATGAATTATAAACCAGAGACCAGTCAGAAAAACTTCGGTCTAAGTTGCAAGCTATTACAACTTTCAAACGTTACCACAAAAATACCCATGAAATTTAAAAGCAAAATCAAAGCAGTGCATCACTAGATAGGTTTCACCAGTTTTCACGATGGAATACAAAATTATATAACACAAAGGAATGAATGACAAAGCATATCAAAGGATTTAGAACATTCTATGAATTCAACCTTTTAAAATATATCAACACGATAAGCACTTCACTGCAGATTTAATGTAACCCCTCAGGCCCAATTATATATTGGCACACTTATAAAATTCATGAAGAGGCGGAAAACCCAATAAGAATGGCTTATATATAGTTTGTACCTAGGAACCACATGAGAGCTCGCACCAATGCCTTCAAGCACATGGATCTTTCACTTTACCGTTATGTCACGGTATATAAGGGATGGGCCAAAAAAATATGAACACCTGACATATACACAAGATTTATTGACTACTGCATTTGTCCATTATTTGCATTTAGAACAGCAGCAATTCTTCGTCAAATAGTTTCATAGAGTGTTTGAATAGTTTAAAACGGAATATTGTTCCATTATTGTACCAGAACATCCACTAAGTGCTTCAGCATTGTTGAAGTTGGAAATTTGCACCTCACTCTGCTCCAAAAATCCACATAACTTCAATTATGTTGAGGTCTGATGATTGTGCTGGTCAGGAAAGATGTTTGATAATATTCCGATGCTCCTCAAACCAAGAATGAACCATTTTGGCTCTGTGTACGGGTGTGCTATCATTCCGGAAAATGGCATTGTTTGGCAACAGTATACAGGTCATTGGAAAAACTTCACCATTGAGGATGTCGAGATATTCATTCACAGTCATCTCACCTTTGGTGATAATGACAGGACCAGCTTAATACCACGATACGGCCACCCATATTATAAAGAAATCGCCTCTATGCTTGACTGTCGTAAGCAGACAGTTCAGATTGTAGGTTTCTTTTGGGGTTCTCCAAACAAACCCTGACTTTTGTTGTGAAACACTGTAAATGATGATTCATCGGACCATACTACATTCTTCCAATCATCAATTGTTCAGGTTTTATGATCGTGGCACCACTATCAACTTAGTGGAAGCTCCGGTTATGAAGGGTTTCGAAATTGTAGTCCTTCAATGAAAGTTAAATTTTTATAGCTCTATCCTTACTGTTCTTGTCAAGTCGAAACTTTTTCTCAGATGGATGTTGATTTCTGATGTCACTTCTGCCGTAATGGTTTAATGTTGTTTGACCACAATCCTTTTCAATGTCCCTCTCTGTCAACTATGGCTTACACCTATTATTCCTCTTTGCCGATGCTGTTTTGCTTAAACTGTCCTCACCGTCGATATTATCGCTCGTGACATGTTAAACAGTTTACCTGTGCCTGCGTGCGTGACGATTAATAGTCATCTGCAAAATCGGCATATTTTTCTCAATCGCCATCTTCAATTTTCTGCCAATTAATTTACATATATTGGCTTATAAATATCTCTCTGCTCCATTTTATTCTATTGAAAGTGAAAGGTTGTTGAGCAGTGGGAGCGAAATATATACTCCAAGACGAGATCGAATTACCACAGAAACTGGGAAAAGATTGTTTCTGTATCAGATATTAAAGAGTTTTAACTGGAGCTCATAAGTGTCTTCATTTACAGTTTTTAAATATACTATAACAAATTTAAGACCTCAAAATTTAAAGTACCAAAATTTTGCCTGCATATTCATGTTCTTAAATATTAAATTTTAAAAAAAATCAATTTTCTGAAGATATTACAGGGTGTTCCACTCGCTCTCGGCCACAGATTTGGATATTTAAATTATGAGTTCAAAACTACATTGTTAAGCACTTAAAAATATATATTTATTTAAACAACATAAATTTAAGGCTACTTCAGATTAGTATACAGATTTTCTACAAAAATTAGAAATAGTGACAAATTGTGGTATAACTAGAAATAGTTTATAAATATGACGGCATTCAAACATATTGAATTTGGGAAAGAGTTTTTTTTTCAATCGAAAATGCTTAATTGCGGTAACTTTATATAAGGTAAAAGTTCTTTACATTGGAAGTGTGTCATTAACGAATTAATTATAGGTTTTAAAATGTTTTTCTTTTGTTCATTATTATTGTAATTATTTCTATTATTATTTCAGGAGAAACTGAACTAAAGGAGGAAGAGTCTACAGAAAAAGAACCCACTAATGATATTGGCGAGAAAAAATCGCCACACAGATATACAAAAGCTCAAGCTAGACAAAGATTTAGGAAGGGGAAAAAATGATGAAATTAATATTATTATTAAAATTGTTGTTATTATTTAATGCAGATACTGCCAAGTTTATTTTATTTTTATTTTTTTCTTCTTCAAATAATTTTCAGATTTGTATTTTCTTGTGCTTGCTCACGTGTGTGTGTTTATGTGATTGACTAGAAATTTTTTGTTTTTAAATTGTGTTGAATAATTTTGCAAAATAGAGAGAATTGTACTTGTCAATTTCCATTCCATAAAATATTTGTATCGTTTTTAAAAAAGTTACGTAATTTATTAATAAAAGTTATTATTTATTTTATTCATTCATTCGTTATTGTATTTATTTACTTTATTACTACCACCATTTAAATTTGATTTCAAACCGAGATGATGCATCATTTTAGGAAAGCTGCCTTGTTGAAACAGGATATTAAAAGTTTGGGTAAGTGATAAGAATGGGATGAATTAAAATTAGTGGTATCAATTAAAAGAATTACCTTCTTTGATTGTATTACATACTATAACATCATTACTTCACTATTAATGTTACTGAGTTTTTGACCTCCTTTAAAAGATTAGAATGTTGTCGAACAATATTATCAGTTTAGTGATTATGATATATTTAAATCTTAGACTTTATCTGAAACATAAATGGTCACAAAAATGTCCTTAATATGATAAGTTTAAGAAACTGGTTTTGAGTAACAGTCATAGCAAATGAACGTAATTGTTTCTTTAAGTCTTCCCTATGAGCTTCAATGACTTTGGACCAAACTACCACTAGTCAATTCTACTGTCTGTCCCAGTTCATCTTATACTAAATATATTGTAATCAGGTGAAACTTCTTCAATATAGTTTCTTGTAGTGCATCATTCTACACACACACACACACACACACATATTCATTTGGTCCTCTGCTCTTCGGCTTTAGGTTTAGGTGAATCTTTTGCTGTTGCGCTTAGCATTTCGATCCAGAAAAAAAATTCATTATGAAATATCCTGTAGGCGCTTATAGGACCAATGAACTAGTTTGCTATCGGAACCCATCGTATTATAAGATCAGTTTTTTCATAGGACCCATAGGAAAATTTCCTGTAAGGTATAATGGAAATTCCCTACCGAAGCTTATAGGAACCAATGTATTTTCTTACTAAAAAAAACCATTGTACCCTACAGGAACCAATGAAAATTCCTATATTTTTTAAGATTGATGTTAAATTATAAACTATTGCCTTTAGCCGCCGTTTGTGTAAAAACATTTCCTTATATGTATCCTTTTCATCTTGATTTCTAGTAATCTCTCTATTTTTATTAATATGCCCATATTGTAAAGCACCTATATTTTTATTCATACCACCATCAATCCCACAGTCAATATTAAAATCATCATCTCCACAACTAGCAGTGCGAATATTATGCCCTTTACCCCTATCCTTACCTAGTTCAGCAGACATCTCTCCAGTCTGTAACTTAGAAGCTGCGCACCCTCTCGACTAAGGTGAACTCCATCTCTTGCAAACAGATTCTCGTCCTGAAATTCTTCCCAGTGATCCAAAAATCCGATATTCTCGGATAAACATAAATTCCTAACCCTTTCATTTACACCAAAGGCCCTACTTTCCCGTTCTAGCCCTGCTCCCAACCTAGGTAATATGCCTGACACTATGCATTTCCTACCACTTACTTTCAGTCTTTCAATCAAATTCTTATAGCTTGCTATCAGTTCCTCTGACCTTCAATAATCTATGGCCTATATCATTTGTTCCAACATGAACAATCTCACTCGCATTCACATTCGTATCTGTAATCTCCCTATCTATTCTGTCCACAATATCATTTACTCGTGCACCTGGATAACATACTCGCATTCGTTTCCTTTTATCCGTATTTCTAAAAGTCCTATCTAAATATCGTATCTGAGAGTCACCAATCAGTAATGCCTCAGTCTTCCTTTTGGGAAACCCGACATAACAACTGGCCACTTCAGATTCTTCCCCATCAGAAAGACAACTAAACCTGTTTCTGCAGGTCACATGTCTAGTGTCCCTCATGATCCTAATTTTATTACTCCCATTCTCTACAACACACCATCTATCTACAGTCCTATCTGCCTCTATAGCCCTCCCCCTCTCAAATTCCTGCCTAGGTGAATCACTAGGTCTACTTACCCCCATTACCCTGCCTCCTCTCTCTACTTCTTGCCTACATGAGTCCCTAGTCTCAACTGAGTTACTACTAACCACCTTCTTCCTAACACTTCCCTCCCTTCTCAACTCAGATACCCATTTGCTAAGCCTACCTACTTCTAGTTGCAAAGACTCAGACCTTTCATTCTTTTTTATCTCATCCAAATCCTCACTTATCCTTTCAATCTCCTTTCTTATCAACACATGCTCAGCTTTCAGGATACAAACAGTACACTCACCAACATGTTCTCTTCTCACAGTGCCACAATCCACATATATACTCAAATTATTAAACTATGCTATTGAAGTTATACTATATTATTACTATTATTACAAAGGCCTAACTTAATGCTATTGGAATTATACTATATTGTTACAAGGCCTAACTTTAATCAATAGGTCTAAGCAGCAATCTAACTTCTCAAATATTCTAAATGAAACAACCCTATAACTACCTTAGGCCTAGTTTAGAAAATATACCCTAGTTCTATCAGAAAGCCTAATCTGAACAACTGGGTAGGCCCACTGCCAGTCAGACAATCAATTAAAATATTTGAATTAACCAGAAATTAAATAATCTTAACTAGAAATTAACCAACTTTACAAAAATCAAAACAAAAGTATACTTAGGCTGAAAATATTAAATTCTTGATAAAAACCCAAGGATTAGGCCCACCCTAGCCTTTAGTTATTTACCTAATACAAATAGCTTCAAGAAATCACACCTTAATATTAAATTAATTAATGAATACCACTATTAATAATACAAACAAATGAATCTCCCAACAATATAAAATAACTTAAAAATAAACAATTTGTACAGGTAAATTGAAGAGAGCACTTTAAACACAACCTTCTCTGGTGAAAGCACTACTACCACTGTCACCTCTGTTGTTTATAGCTTACTTGGATAAGGTCATAAATGACTTTAAAGCTGGATGGGATAAAAATAACGAGTGGTGTTTTGGCGTACGCCGACGATATTGCTTTTTGGAGAGTGGTGGAGGAGGATATGAGGGAAGGACTAGAAAGGTGGAATTTATGTTTGGAGAGGGCTGGTTTGAAAATGAATAAGGAAAAGACTGTATTTGTGAAAGTAAATAGAGAGAGAAAGAGAAAATTTAGATACCCAAGTTGAAGGAAGAAATATAAAAGAAGTTGAAAAATTTGAGCATTTGGGGAGCATGTTCGGAGGTGCGAGAGGAGTGGAAGATATCACGGAGAGAATAGGCAAATATGGAAGAAGCGTGGATTGCTTCTACCCATTGTTAAAGAATCAAAATGTGCCTTTGCAAGCAAAAAGAGTAATTTTTGAAAGTATATTGACGCCCATATTGACATATGGCGCGGAATGTTGGACAACAACCACTGTGACAAGAAGTAGAATACAGGCAGCAGAGATGAGGCCCTTGAGGACGATGATAGGAAAGAGTAGAAGAGACAGAATAAGAAACGAACACATAAGAGAGAGAATAGGGGTGAGTAAGCATTAGAAATAAAATAGAAAAGGCCCAACTGAGATGGTTGGGGCATCTAGAGAGGATGAAGAAGGGGAGAGTGGCGAGATGTTGGGAGTAGAGATCGGTGGGGGAAGACCTAAGAAGAGGTGGAGGTGGTGTTGAAGAGGCATCGCTTCCCAAACATCACGCAACTGAGAAGAGAGGGCCAATTCGCTGATAGAGATGAATGGAGGAGGAGGCTGCACCAGCTGACAGGCAGATGATGCCTACCTGGGAGCTGGAAAAAAAAAAAAAAAAAAAAAATATATATATATATATAATATATATATATATATATATATATATATATATATATATATATATATATAATATATATATATATATATATATATATATATATATATATCGGATGTATATATAAGATAAATATAGATGCGGATGCGGATATATATATGAATAGATAAGATATCGGATGGATGTTAATTTTGATGATGGATGCGGATGTTATTATATATATATATATATATATATATATATATTATATATATTATATATATATATATATATATATATATATATATATATATATATATATATATATATATATATTTCACTATCCTTTCCACTTTCGTGAGGTGGTGCCCGCCACAATTCCCTTACAAACATAACTATTCTTACCTTTCAACGCTTTCACCACCTCCCTCCATCTCTGTCTCCACAAATCTTCTACCCGTCTAAACTCAAATTCCTTCCATCAAAATCACTCTCACTCCATCCATCCATTCCCACTTCCCTTCCCCTCCCCTATCTACATCGGATCTACGTACCTTGCCAATCATTCTGTTCTCTTTCATTCTTCACATATGTCCAAACCATTTTAGCACATCCTCCTCCTCTCTATCAATTACACCTTCTTCCATTTACACATCTCCCTTATTCTTTCATTTCTAATCCTATCAATCCTTCTCAATTTATATATCGCTCTCAAATCTTTCATCTCAAAGACATTGAAACTTTTTCTCAACCGAGCACTTATCGTCTATGTTTCACACACACACAATACAGAAGGTGAACACATACATTCAAATATTCTTATCTTTATTTCTTTCGAAATTTTTCCTTTCTTCCATACTTTTCTTAGGCCCCCCAATACTTTCATTCCTTCTACCACTCTGTTCTTTATTCCTTTTTCCGTCCCACCCTTACCTTCCACCCAACATTACTAGATATTTGAATTCATTCACCTCCTCAAGTTTCCATTCTCACACTTCTACAAACCAATTCCTCCCTCCACATTTCCTCATCCCACCTCCAATCCTCATAACTTTATTCTTCGCTGGATTGAATTTCAATCTCGTGTTTGCACATTTCCCTTCAAACTCTCTCACAAGTATTCTCATCTTTTCTCCAGATTCTGCCACCAACACATGCCGCATCATCTGCAAAAAGTAAAACATTCACATCACATTCACCCTCCATATTCTCAACGTAAAACTCTTCCCTTCTCTCTCCATTTTTCTAAGTAAAACCATTCATCAATAGATTAAATAAATGGAGATATTACAAACCCCTGTCTCAATCCCACTCCTATGCTAAACCAATCCGATAGTTCTCTCTTCACCCTCACTCTTGATCTACAATTCGCATATATATATATATATATATATATATATATATATATATATATATATATATATATATATAATATATATATATATATATATATATATATATAATATATATATATATATATATATAATATATGCGGATATATATATATATATATGCGGATGATATATATATATATATATATATATATATAATATATATATATATATATATATATATATATATATATATATATATATATATATATATATATATATATATATATATATATATATATATATATATATATATATATATATATATATATATAGGGATGGAGCGATACCAAAAATTTTTACCGATACCGATACCTTAAAATTACCGGATACCGATATATACCTGAAAATATACCGATATACCGATACTTTATCCATTCATATACCAAAATTTTTACCGATACCGATACTAAGACTTTCAAATTCACCGATACCGATACCTAAAAAAATACCGATACTTCACTCCATCCCATATATATATATATATATATATATATATATATATATATATATATATATATATATATATATATATATATATATATATATATATATATATATATATATATATATATATATATATATATATATATATATATATATATATATATATATATATATATATAGTTGCCCAACTAAATATTAAAAGACCACCACCAACTGGCGAGAAGTGATAACTATTGAGAGAAGACATGAATAACCTTGTCCAAAGTATATTAATCTTTGACGAACTCTTGATGGGGAATACCCCAAATCGTCGACAAGTCAAAGGGTCGACACTGTCATTAACAAAATTTTCTCACTTGTCCAAAACGTCGACTTTTTTTAATAACGTCCAAATTGTCGACACAATAAATCAATATCGATTAATCGATAGATATATATCATCAACACTCACGGCTCAGGGGGTACGGGATACAGAGCCCCCGTAGACAAATGTTCGTGTGACATCCATCTACTAAAATAATATATTAAAAATTTTTAAAAAAATATATTCATAATTATAATAAAATAAAAAAATAGGCTTACATATCGATTGAACTGATATAAAATACGATGTTGGTCAAATAGTCGACAAATTTTTTTTCACATGTGGCCAAAGCGTCGCCAAGTTGAAATTGAAAAGAAAAGTGTCGGCCCTTTGACCTGTCGACTATTTTCCCTGTCGGCGATTTGGGTATAGGACCCTCTTAATTTTTATTATTATTATTATCTCATGCCATTCTAGACTGACTAATCTCCCCAAAAAAGATGATTCAGAAAAACTAAGGAATTTTAATGATAAAAAGTTAATCTTCGGAAATATAATAATCCATAAAATAATAAGATGGTAGCGAGGAAGTTAATTTAAAAGGTAATAAAAAAAAAAACTTAATTCTTTAAATTAACCTTGAAAAATATCAAATAGTCTTCATAACAATTAATTTTAATGAATTTATTTTTAAATTTTTATTAGTAAAAAAAGTGAAAACTGGTAAAATAACAAGGACGAAAAAAAGAAAAGATTTCATATTGACTTTTATTTAATCTTCACACAGTTCTCTGAGGCTTGTAAATTAAAGCTCAAATTATTAAACTACAATTACAATATGACTGTGTTTAAAAATCACATGAAACAAAACTGACCAACAACTTAAAAAGAACTTAAAACTTTAAATTACAAAATAAAACATTTGTAAAAAGTCAACTCAATATATTAATTTAAATAATTATACATAAAATTACCTTTGAGAAACTTAAGATACTTAACAGTATATATATATATATATATATATATATATATATATATATATATATATATATATATATATATATATATATATATATATATATATATATATATATATATATATATATATATATATATATATATATATATATATATATATATATATATATATATATATATATATATATATATATAATATATATATATATATATATATATATATATATATATATATATATATATATATATATATATATATATATATATATATATATATATATATATATATATATATATATATATATATATATATATATATATATATATATATATATATATATATATGCTCAGTAGTAAATGTGTGAAGGTGTGATATATGTGTATAAGATAGTACAGTTGAGAGCAGAGTATACGAGATTTCATAATAGCAACTCCCCAATATTAATAAAATATAATTTCAATAGGCAACATAGTAACCAATTAATATTACGTACCGTATAAAGAGAGATAAAGGTATCCCCTTTTCATACGTTTGAGAAAAATCCTTAATATGAATAAAAGTCAATGAACAAAACTACAAAACAAACAATTAACTATGTTAATAAATTATACAAAATAGTTATAAAAAGTGGAACACAAGTATGACTTTACCTTTCCATATATCTGATTGTTATGAGGCCTTATACTTCTTTAAGTCAGAGAGCGTTTTATTGCTAAAAGGATTTGTATAAATAATAAAAAAAATAATAATCTCCTTTAAGTAAAACATTACCTGACCTAGTTTTCCTGAGAAAAAGTGAGAGAAAAAAATACCACGTTATACAAAATTAACTTTCGATAAACTTCGGGAAAACTAGTAGTAATTTTCTATCACTTCTTTGGAGTAATTCTCACGATTTTATTTAATATCTGGGTATGATATCTCATAAACTCTGCTCACCTATCTGGCTATTCTTTGAGAAACATGAATAGACATGAAGACAACAGCAACTATTTCTTAATACGATTTATTATTATTATTATTATTATTATTAGAATAACAATTACACCTATTTTTAATCGTGACTAATGTTAATACACTGATTCTGAGAGACAAAATATTATCAAGATCAAGTGGTAGGCTAGGAACTAACCAGCATTTACAAATAGTTTGACTATATGAGAAATGCACTAGATTTTTTCAGCTACAACGGTTACTTAATTTTTATTTGTGAATATATATATATAATATATATATATATATATATAATATATATATATATATATATATATATATATATATATATATATATATATATATATATATATATATATATATATATATATATATAATTTAAAATGTACAGAAAAGTGGTAATTGATAATAATTTGCTTCCTTTTACTAATTACCGCCCGCTAGCATAAAAACTAACAAATATTTGAAGATACTTTAGACGCATCTGGAGATTGTGGCATCTCTGTAATGAAAATGTAACACAGCAACTAGAAACTCTATTGTATCATTAAAATATTATGGGAGTAAGATTTGCATTCTAAGTTCTGACTTCCTTTGGAGTTTACTGCAGAATAATCTAATACTAAAATTGCCAATCTAAACTAATCATGTGGAAGAGACACTTTTGTGGTTCAATGACAGGTCACGAAACTGCAAAATGCGTATCAAGGTATCATTGGCATTATTGACGATAATGGGCAACTATATCGATTGATTGACATTTTAAGAAGCCTGCTAGTTTACTAGGCTAGGAAACGATCTTATCCCTTGCTTCCAATAAACAGCAAGTAATGTAAGTATTTTTCCATTGTTTGTTTCTTAGCATCTCAATGAAGAAATACTTTTCCCTAAATATTCTCATCAAAACGACAACAACCGCAATTATACACATCACAACTACATATTATCTCCATAAAATGTTTCTGTGATGTAAAAGTGATCTTAATACGTCAGTCTTTAAAATAATAGACATGACAATGAACACAAAACTCCATGTACCCAATGTATAATATTCTAACCGAGAGAGATCTGCTGGAGAATACAATAAAGTGCCTAATTGCAAAATGTTTTCATTACAAGTGATTCACATTAATTAAACAGATATGTCAATAAAATTTTCAAAACTTTTTCAAAGATTTTATAGGCAGTGATTAGTAAAAGGAAAAGAAATGAGTAATCAATTAACATTTTTCTATATATATATATATATATATATATATATATATATATATATATATATATATATATATATATATATATATATATATATATATATATATATATATATATATATATATATATATATATATCAACGTTTCCCAGACTTTTGTGAAAAGCTGGGAGGAAAAACTTTACGACTAAACATATATACGTCCTAAAATGAATATGAACGCTTCACTGGCGTATATATATATATATATATATATATATATATATATATATATATATATATATATATATATATATATATATATATATATATATATATATATATATATATATATATATATATATATATATATATATATATATATATATATATATATATATATATATATATATATATATATATATATTATATTATATAGTATATATATATATATATATATATATATATATATATATATATATATATATATATATATATATATATATATATATATATATATATATATATATATATATATATATATATATATATATATATATATATATATATATATATATATATATATATATATATATATATATATATATATATATATATATATATATATTAAATAATAGTTCAAAAATACCTAAAAACGTAAATAAAAGCAACAAAAAGCAAATAAACTATGATGATAATAATAATAATAAAGTTTTATTATAAATATTTTTTTTATGGTGTACTTAAAATAAGTATTTTTTTTTCAAATATATAGTCAAAACTACCTTTCCAGGTTCGCTTCTTCGTACCGCGGGAAAAAAAAAAATTTCAAAGTTTACAAACCTCATTCATTATTTATTATGCGGTAATATAAACATGTACATTTTATTAACTTTTTTCGAATATGTGATTAATTCCTAATCACCTTAACAGTTTTTTAATTTTTTCCCCTCATAAATTTACCAAAAAAAATAATTAGTTAAATTTAATTAATATATTGCGAGTACCAATTATTGGTACATAATCTTCTGCTTCCTATCATGTTTATGTGTCTTTATAAATAAAAACCTATCTCTTTCCAGTTTCAAATTACTAAAAAAAAATTTTCTCTGTTAACTCATAAAAATAAAATTACCTTGATATTTCAAGTACTAAAACTCGCATGCACTATACACAAGCTTTACATCTTCATCTGCTCCAATCCAGCTTTATTATAATAACAAAATTTTTAGGCAATATTTGTTACTGAACTTTTTGCACCAAAAATCTAATTACTAACATTATCTAGCCATCTTAATCAAATCGCAAGACACAGCTATCACTTTTTATTAAAATTTTTACATTTACAGAAAAATGTAAAGTGTAATCCAATCTTCTTGAATAATCCTACAACTTTACACTAACACTCATACTTTCAATGCCCAGCTTAAATGAGAAAATTTTGAATTATTCAAAATAGTTTCATTTTGTAACGTATACTTGTTATTTAAATTTCAGACTAATAGGAGTAATCATTCCTTAAGTAAAGCACATAAATTTGTTTATTGATACCTCAGACAAAATATAATAATTGTCAACTTTGTTCTTAAAAAATTATAACATAAAAAAATTGATGGGAAGAATTTCGGCCAATGATTTTGCGCTCTAGATAACTGTAATTACCTAGCTGCTGAAGGGTAAAACTAAATACAATATTTAATAGCAAATAGAGGAAAATAATGAAATATATAAACAACGATATCAGGATTTGATTACGCAAATATACAGAGAAGGATCGAAACAGCTTGGACAATTCCTCCAATCTTGCCAACTGTGTATCTTTCCCTCAACGAGGAACTACCTTCATCTGACAATTAATTCTAAAATTTTTTTAATAAAAATTCCGAAGAAAATTACTAGCAAGAGGGAAAGATGGGTAAATAATTCTTATTGTCCTTTATCAATTATCAATTTAATCAAAAACCAACATTTATCCAACTCTCTCTCTCTCTTCTTTCTTTCTTTCAACCTTAAAAAATAAAATTAAAATAATAATTATCATTTCGTACAATTTTGATGTATGTAACACTGAATTAGGTGCATATGAAAGGCTAGGACAACAAGCAAGTAAATACCAATAACATATATATATATATATATATATATATATATATATATATATATATATATATATATATATATATATATATATATATATATATATATATATATATATATATATATATATATATATATATATATATATATATATATATATATATGAGAACAATAAATTTAATATTTCAAATTTTCTTAACTACTGTGCTTGTCATTTTAGTCCTTCACATGCAGTTCATCACTAAAATATTAAACATTTCTTTATTATTATTAATAATAATTAATATTATATCTATTTGTGGGAAAAAAAGCAATTGTAAAAAGTTTGCCATACTAATCCACTTATAGAATATGTAATTATCTCTAAATTTAAATATTTTTTTTTCAATAACTATTAGTAATAGTACTAATAATACTCCACAATAATAATAATAAATATACAACCTTTGTATATTGTCTAACTTCTAAACAAACATTTTTTGTAATATTATTATTACATATATATATATATATATATATATATATATATATATATATATATATATATATATATATATATATATATATATATATATATATATATATATATATATATATATATATAAAATCATCTTAAGAAGTAACAGAATCCAATCCAACTTCTGCTAATGCTTTTAAAGCATTTAAACATGCCTGAAAATGAAAACAATATATATATATATATATATATATATATATATATATATATATATATATATATATATATATATATATATATATATATATATATATATATATATATATATATATATATATATATATATATATATATATATATATATATATATATATATTAAAAGTATTTTACACTAGTTAAAATATATTATATTAAAAATATATATAAAACATAATAAAAGCAAAATATGTCATAATTATGTTATTAGTTGAAAGATTGAAACATGGAGTTTGTTATTGGTCGAATACTCGGGTCGAATACTCGCATGTCTGAGAGAAGCAAATTTAAATCATATTAAACATATCATTCATGTCTTTCTCCCTCTATTAAAAAATCTGACAAACGCGATCGCTATATATATATATATATATATATATATATATATATATATATATATATATATATATATATATATATATATATATATATATATATATATATATATATATATATATATATATATATATATATATATAATAAAATGAAAGTTCTTAAGAATTGTCATTGAGCAGCTCTTAATTAAACTTTTCTTTATTACAAAGTTAGAGCTAGTGTGTCCTGGCAAGTATAGCTTGATGCTACTTCATGTTTTTTTTGAATGGGTGTAAATGGGGTTTAAGGTTTACAAGGGTTTCAAAGTAATAATACATTCTTTAAAACCTATTTAAAAAAAAATCAATAAATACCTTTTTCAAATATATTATAATATATATATATATATATATATATATATATATATATATATATATATTATATATATATATATATATATATATATATATATATATATATATATATATATATATATATATATATATATATATATATATATATATATATATATATATATATTTGACACATTTGACATTCACCTCACTTTCTCCAAACACATTCAAAATACCACCACAGCCGCAACCAGAAAACTCAACATCCTCAAAACAGTGGCCAACACTGACATACACAACAACATACAAACCTCAATTGCAATCTACAAACAATTTATACGCCCCACTATCAACTATGCCTCCCCCATCTGGCACCCTCTGCTCTCCGACCAAAACTTAACGACACTCCAAATAACACAAAATAAAGCCCTTCGCACCATTACCGGCTGCACACCCACAACCCCTCAACAACACCTTCATAACGAAACCAAGATACTACCTATAAGGAACCACCTCGAAATGATAGGCTCCCAATTCTATGCAAAAACCCGTCTACCCACACACCCATGTCACAAAACTCTCCTCCAACCTACCAATCAAAGACTAAAACAACCTCCATCGTCCACCGGAGCCTTTTACAAACGGATCCTAAATTACATTCCCCCTCCTCCCCCCAATACCACAACAACCAAACATATACACACTCAACTAACTCATTCATATATGATCAACAGACCTCCAAACAGCATCCTTAACGAACCCCCTCCCGAAATAAACACCGACTCCAACAACCTCCCAAGACACTTTACAAATCTCACTAGCAAGATTGAGATGCGGGCACCACCCAAACTTACAACATTACAAACACAATTTCAATTTAAACCAGGCAACATCTTCCACTTGTACCAGATGCAAAAGGGCCCCGGAGACCGTAAATCACTTTCTTTTACACTGTCCCTCCAACTGTCGCCCCAAAATCTTCTGGGGCATCACTTCTTTGAAAGACCTCTGGACGAGACCGACTGCGGCGGGAGGCTTCATTAGCGAAGTGTGGCCGCCTCAACAGGGGGTGGTCAGGGGGTGAGAAGGTTAAAAAAAAAAAAAAAAATTATTATATATATATATATATATATATATATATATATATATATATATATATATATATATATATATATATATATATATATATATATATATATATATATATATATATATATATATGGTTGCTTCAATGCCTCAAAAACTCAGTTCCTTCATCTCTCCACTCGACACAATCTTAAACACAACTATGATGTCTTATTCAAAAACCCACAACTCAAACCTTCATCTGTTCTTAATATTATCGTTGTATCCTTTTCTCGTGATCATACTTGGAAAGATCACATTACTACTCTTTCTAAACGACCTTCTAAAAGATTGGGTGTTCTGAGGCGCCTCAGAATTACTTGCGTCACCCCAGTTGCTTGCTTTCTATAGGAGTGTTGTTCGCCCTTCTATAAAGTATGATTCACACATCTGGGGTGCTTCCACTCATACAGCTCTCCTTGAGAAGGTAGAAAACTAGGACTTTTCGTTTCATCAACTCTTCTGCTCTTACTAGCTCTCTCTAATCCCTTTCTGCCCGTCGAATTGTTGCGTCACTCTCTCTCTCTCTCTTTACTATCGCTATTACAACGGACACTGCTCTTCTGAACTCTCTCGTTGCATACCTCCTCTATTGAAAAGAGCTTCTGCGACACGCTTTTCTAAACAGTCTCATCCTTTTTCTATCCAACTCTCAGACCCGACTTAACTGCTATGCTCAATCTTGCATATACTCTACTTAGGGACCGACCGGGGCTGGAATTTTGCCGGGGTTGCCTAAAATATCCGCACGTTGTACGCATGTCGGACTCCTGAAATGAAACTGAATTGAAAGAGACTTTTGATAAGTTTCTAGCTCGACAAACACAAGTGAATACCTTGCTCCACACAAGTTCTGTGTACACCACTACGACCCAGAAAAAGAGCGGAAATCAATGGAATAAAAGCTTGAATGCACCCTAACCCAAACTATTTATGGAACGAAATTTACTGATGACTGTCTTTCTATAATTAATTGTATAGTTGCATAGCATAGTCTACATCGAATTATTATAAGCTGAAATGTCAACTCCAATCTTTATTTACACACTTTAGAGAAAATTAGCAAATGATTATTGTAGGTTTATACTGACAAAGACAATATTCCACTATGGCAATGTTTATCCACACACAAGTCCACAAAATCAGGATTCGTTACAGAGTTTCTAATTTCACGAGATTTTAACACAGCCATCATTAGTCCAGGACATCGCACCTTGCGACTTTTTCCTTTTAATGAATCTGAAAGAACTAAATATATACCAATGTTGATGTTCAAGATGTGTGCCTCTGGTACTGGGAGAAGCCCGATTTCTTTGCAGTCAAGATGCGACAACTTTTCTGATGTTGGCATGTATTTTGTGGATAGGAACGGTGACTATGTGGAAAATTACTAACACTCCTCATAAAGAACACTTTAAACTTTCAGCAGTAAAACAGTTCAAGTGATTATCTTGATTATTCTCTCATTGAAGGCAAAATTTTTCAAAACGACTATATATATATATATATATATATATATATATATATATATATATATATATATATATATATATATATATATATATATATATATATATATATATATATATATATATATATATATATATATATATATATAAAACGACTAAACCATAAGCCACATCACAAAACTATATTAATAGCAATTGACATAAACAAAGCCTTCGATACTGTCCCGAGACATAATCTTATCCATAAAATCCTCCAATCCAACATCACAACAAATACTAAGAAATGGCTATCCAACTTCCTATCAGGAAGAACCGCCCAAATACAACAAAACGGCCATAAATCACGTACCATCAACATAAGGAACGGAGTTCCCCAAGGAGCCATACTCTCCCCCACTCTATTTAACCTATACACAGCAGACCTCCCACAACCCAAACAACTTTCACCCACATCACATCATACGCCGACGACATAACTATTGCCACCACTCACAAAGACCTCACCACCGCAATAACAGTCACACAAGACTACCTAACACAACTCCAAACTTGGCTCGTAGAAAACAGGATGACGGCTTCACCAAACAAATCCTCCATAACCCTCATAACAACAAACACATATCCAACACCTACCCACAAGTCCTACTAAACAACACCCCCATACCCTTCAACAAATCCCCAAAGATTCTCGGCCTAACATTTGACACTCACCTCACTTTCTCCAAACACATTCAAAATAACACCACAGCCGCAACCAGAAAACTCAACATCCTCAAAACAGTGGCCAACACTGACATACACAACAACATACAAACCTCAATTGCAATCTACAAACAATTTATACGCCCCACCATTAACTATGCCTCCCCCATCTGGCACCCTCTGCTCTCCGACAAAAACTTAACGACACTCCAAATAACACAAAATAAAGCCCTCCGCACCATTACCGGCTGCACACCTACAACCCCTCAACAACACCTTCATAACGAAACCAAGATACTACCTATAAGGAACCACCTCGAAATGATAGGCACCCAATTCTATGCAAAAACACGTCTACCCACACACCCATGTCACAAAACTCTCCTCCAACCTACCCCACAGAGACTAACACAGCCTCCATCGTCCACCGGCGCCTTTTACAAACAGATCCTAAATCACATTCCCCCTCCTCCCCCCAATACTACAACAACCAAACATATACACACTCAACTAACTCATTCATATATGATCAACAGACCTCCAAACAGCATCCTTAACGAAACCCCTCCCGAAATAAACACCGACTCCAACAACCTCCCAAGACACTTACAAATCTCACTAGCAGATTGAGATGCGGGCACCACCAAACTTACAACATTACAAACACAAATTCAATTTAAACCAGGCAACATCTTCCACTTGTACCAGATGCAGAAGGGCCCCGGAGACCGTAAATCACTTTCTTTTAGACTGTCCCTCCAACTGTCGCCCCAAAATCTCTGGGGCATCACTTCTTTGGAAGGATCTCTGGACGAGACCGACTGCGGCGGAGGCTTCATTAGCGAAGTGTGCCTCAACAGGGGTGAGAAGGTAAAAAAAGTAAAAAAAGGTATATATATATATATATATATAATATATATATATATATATATATATATATATATATATATATATATATATATATATATATATATATATATATATATATATATATATATATATATATATATATATATATATATATATATATATAAGTACTACCTTATCTTGCGAAGCATCGACAGTAGGACCTGAACCATGGTAAACATGAGGAGGAGTAGTTGAAAGGGAAACAAGACTGAGGTATTCACTTTTATTTGCCATATATATATATATATATATATATATATATATATATATATATATATATATATATATATATATATATAATATATATATATATATATATATATATATATATATATATATATATATATATATATATATATATATAATATATATATATATATATATATATATATATATATATATATATATATATATATATATATATATATATATATATATATATAAATGAAATTTTTTTAAAGCAAGAAAACTTTATTTAATGAAAGACTTGGTTTCTAACCTTAGGAATATCTGTAAATTGAACTTGAAGGTTAAGAATGTTCGCTAAGTACATCAGCTGATCCTTTGGTCTGACTACATGATTCGAAGTATCACTAAGGGTAAGTGAGTCATTCTTGTTATTAGTTGAAGATGAATTATTGTTACTGCCGTTTGTAAGAGCAGTATTGGATGAATTATTAACTAGATTATTGGGAGGTGAACCAGCATTGCTTCCAATCATATTACTGTTACTATGAATTGTTTTGTTACTACTGTTATTTGAATTTAAAGTGACATGACTAGCCTGTAATAAGAAAAGTAATAAATATTATACATTTCTCAAAAATATATATATAAAAATACATTAAGTATGACAAAATCAATAAGGCCTCAACAGAAAATTACCTGAACATTATTAGAATGAGTGTTATTTGACTGCTGTTGCTGCGAATTCTGATGCCCACCTGACGTCGACTGTATTATTGACTGATGATTCAATACGGGTGATATTGATGACTGCTGACTCTTACCAGTTAAAGGACTCTGTTGTTGATGATTGATAACGGTTGGGGTACTCACTGTCCCTCGAGATGGATGAGACTGGAAGAATTCATTAAAATGAACAAAAAATTATTTTTATAATCTCTTACACAAATAAAAAAAATTATCATTAATATTCAAAAAAAAATTCAGGAACCAACAATTCAGACAAAATTCAAAAGATCACCTGTGTTGTAGACTGAGTTGAGTTAGTTTGATTTTTGCTAAGGGCTTTTGCTGTAGGAGAACTCCCAGACTCCAATAGTTCCTTGGCAATTGCTGCGGTTGCTTGCATATTTACCATTTTCATACTCACATTATTTAAATATATATATATATATATATATATATATATATATATATATATATATATATATATATATATATATATATATATATATATATATATATATATATATATATATATATATATATATATATGAAGTAAGCTATCTAATTTTTAGGGCAGGTATTGCTAAATTTGTAGCTTAAATAATGGACATATATCTAGAACATATCAGTATCTGTGAAAAATTTGCCAACAAAAAAATTGTCTTGTACTTGGTAAAAATTATGCAATCCATTTCTGAAACGTTTAAGTGCAATATATTTTATATATATATATATATATATATATATATATATATATATATATATATATATATATATATATATATATATATATATATATATATATATATATATATATATATATATATATATATCCACCGGTGACAAAGGCCGGAGCCCTACCAAATTCCATCGGAGTTGGAAAAAAAAAAAAAACTATTATGGTCAATGGAGGCCGACATATCCAGATACACAACTTTTGAAAGAATGCAAGTCAGAGGAAGTTGGGAAAACTGATAACGGGAGTGTGCTCCAGACTTTACCAGTAGAGTATATGCAAGATTAAGTATAGTGGTTAAGTCTGTGGTCTAAGAGTTGGACAGAGAAGGATGAGATTGTGTAGAAAAGCGTGTCGCACAAGCTCTTCTCAATGGAGGAGGTATGCGACGAGATAATTCAAAAAAGCAGTATTCGTTGCAATAGCGATAATATAGAAAGAATGACGCAACAATTCGACGGGCAGAAAGAGATTGGAGAAAGCTAGTAAGAGCAGGAGAGTTGATGAGACGAAATGTCCTAGACTCTACCTTCTCAAGGATAGCTGTATGAGTGGAACCACCCCAGATGTGTGAAGCGTACTTCATACAGGAACGAACAACACTCCAGAGCAAGCAACTGGGGTGGCGTGAAGTAATTCTGAAGGCGCCTCAGAACACCAAACCTCTTAGAAGCTTGTTATGAAAGAGAAGTAATGTGATATTTCCAAGAAAGATCACGAGAAGAAGATACACCGAGAATATTAAGAACAGATGAAGGTTTGAACTGTGTGTTTTCGAAGAAGATATCAAAGTTGTGTGGAAGATTGTATTGAGGGGAGAGATGGAGGAATTGAGTTTTTGAGGCATTGAAAACAACCATGTTTTCTCTATCCCAATTTGAAATAAGCGAAAGATCAGAGGTTAGTTGCTCCAAGGCTACCCTTCATGAGTCTATTAACTGCTGTTGGTTCGGACGTCTTTCAAACTGAAATCAGTAATGATGGGTGGAGTCATCAGCATAGGAGTGGATAGATGAGGTAATAGAGAGGTCATTAATGAAAAGTAGAAAAAGTGCTGGGGATAGGACAGAACCCTGAGGAACACCACTATTAATAGATTTAAAGGAAGTTCGGTGGCCGTCTACAACAGCTGCTATAGAACGACCGGAAGAATAGGATAGATACTGAAAAAGGGAAGTTTAGAAATCAAAGCTGAGCCAGATTCTATATAAGGCTTTCGATTTGTCTAGCGCCACAACGATATATTCACAGAAACGCCGAAGAGTGGAGGACCAAGATTCAGAAAGAAGGGAAAGATCACCAGTAGAGCGCTCTTATTGAAAGTCATACTGGCGATCAGAAATAAAATTAGAAGAATTGAAGGGTTTCAATATCTTTCTTTTAAGGATAGATTTGAAAACTTTAAAAAGAACGGAGGTAAAAGAAATAGGATGATAGAGGGTTGAAGATGGGTACTCATTCTTCGGCACAGAGTGAATGAGCACACGTTCCCAGCAAGAAGGGAAGGTTGAAATAGAGAGACATATATTAAATAGTTTACCAATGCAGGATGTAAGCTCAGAAGCAAAAGTTTTTAAAACCGCTGGAAGAATACCATCAGGATCATACGCCTTCTTAGCGTTAAGTTCAAAGACAGCAAAAATGACAGCTTTAAGAAGAAATTACAATATTAGGCATAAATAAGTTAGAGGGGTTGGATGAGGAATAGCTCCAGAATTATCTAAGGTAGAATTAGAAGCATAAGTTTTAGCAAAGAGTTCAGCTTTAGTACAAGGTAAAATGGCAATCGTGCCACCATAAAACACTAGAAGAGGGAAAGAGGAAGAGACAAAGTTAAAGTTGACATTTTTTGTAAAATGCCAGAAAGAAAGAAAGCTTATTGCATTTATGATGGGAAATAAGTTTTTGGTTTCACAGAGATTTTGCACGATTCCGAATGAAATATAAGTTAAATGAGTTTCTGGGGTTTCAAGACCTGAAGGAAACATCCTTGCACCAGATAGCACGAAAACAAGTAGAGTTAAACCAAGGTTTGCTAGGTTTAGTTGAAGCAAAGAATATGGAAAGTACGCCTCCATACTCTGTTATACGCTCAGCACATTCCCAGGGACCTCTCCCATGGAAACAGTAATCTTGCCATGAGAAATCAGAGAAATACAACCGGAAGTCAGACCAGTTAGCAGCACTGAAGAGCCAGAAACATCTTCTCGCCAAAGGTATCGCTCGTTCTTACTTGAAAAGACATAACAAGAAACGGAGAGATGATCAGATGAGCCCACAGAAGGAAAGAGTTTAACAGTATACGGAAAAGGATAAGCGGTTCAGATCAGGTATGTTGGGTGAATCACCAAGACGGTCCAGGATACGGGTAAGGAGTAGCACCAACTGCTCAAAGTTGTTCTGGATAGAAAAGTCATAGGTGAGTTCACCAGCTGGATCATGAGAACTAGACGAAAGCCATTGGCAGTGGTGAACATTGAATTCACCTAAAACGATGATTTCGGAGAAGAAGAAATAATGTGCTCTATTTTGGAATTTAAATAGTCAAAGAAATTTTTATAGTCAGTAGAATTAGGAGATAAATAGACAGATCAAGTAAATTTAGTAATAGAACTGAAAGAGAGCTTAAGCCATAAAGTAGAGAATTCTGATGACACCAAATTAGAGAGAAGAGAACAAACATCATTGTGCACATACATCCACCTATGGTTGAAAATTGAAGATACAGTAGGAGGTAACAGAATAAAGTTTACTGTCAGCACACCCCGCACCTGTGTTTCGGTTTAAGAACAAGAAATTAGGTTTAAAAGAGAGGTGGTGTTTAACAATGGGGAATTTAGAAAAAAGACCTCGAATATTGCAGAATTTAATAAAAAGACTGCACCGGGGAAGTCGGACGCGAATTCTTGATGGTATCATCCCCATCATTAGAGGCTGCCAACTCCCAAGTGATGAGATGAGGGGTGGATGGGGGGCATTCCTTGGATGCCGCCCCTCCCAGCATTTCCGGGGCAGCTATATGTTTCCCCATCTTTGCTTTGTTTAAAAAGGTAATGTAAGTAAGTGCTTGTAAATTTGTGGGAACATGTAAAGAAATGATATGAAGAGGTAATGGGAGCATACACACTACAATATGAGAAGAGGGAACATTAGAGACTCTCTGAGGTGAAATGTAAAAAAGAACAAACCAAAAGGCAGCGGAGTAAAATGAAATGGTCTATCACATGCTATCGCTATGTGAGTTATGTCTAATGGAGGGTACTTGCATCGCCTTGAATGGCGAAACGTCCTCTCCCTATATGTCAATGAACATTAGGCTTCTGTGCCAATATCTGTTATTTGATACAAGAAAGTTCATTTGCAAAACGAAACCTGCAGGAATGGCTAGATGAATGTGACATAGTTTGTTTATGAACAATGGAAAGATAGTACGCTGAAGGGTAAAGGTTTACAAACTTGATGTCAGAGTCCTTAGTCTATCGTTCTATATATATATATATATATATATATATATATATATATATATATATATATATTATATATATATATATATATATATATATATATATATAAATATATATATACTGTTACTTTACTCTGTAGCACATTGCTTTTTTATAATGAGAGGTTAGTGTCCCGAAAGAATAAAATATACATTAATTATATATATATATATATATATATATATATATATATATATAATATATATATATATATATTATATATATATATATATATATATAATATATTATATATATATATATATATATATATATATAATCCCACAAGTATCCTATAATTCTTAATTACTCTTTTTTTTGCAGGAAAGAGCTAAGGTGAGTTTCAAAACTTTTGACGAGTTCATAGCTGAAAACAAGTGTGAAAGCTTACTGGCTAAATACTCCTCATGGATGCTATAAACCTTAATTAAAGTACATTAATAATGACATACTCGAGGATTGAGGTTGTATTTGTGGATGATAGCCGTGCAATGCTGAATCGTCAGTCATCATTATAAGACCAGGAACAAGCTGTCTAGCACCACCAGGAGAAATTGAAGACTGCGTTTGTATAACTGAAGATTGAGCTGATTCATGTGGACGAGAATCTGTCTCTTCCAAGAAAGTTACTTGCTATGGTTATATATTATATATATATATATATATATATATATATATATATATATATATATATATATATATATATATATATATATATATATATATATATATATATATATATATATATATATATATATATATATATATATATATATATATATATATATATATATATTAGCACAATTTTGTTTAATGAGATAAAAAGTACTCTTAGTAATCACCTCTTAATACATACTGTAATCTAAAAAAAATTTATTAGCGCACCAGATTTTAAATATGGGTGTGCACAAAAATAATTCCTTCAAAAAAAAACTAACATAGTTATCTCACACTCACCATATTGAGATGTCTAATGATATTGTATAAATGCACTTGTTCAGTTTTTATTTACATAAAAACAGTTGGCCTTATCATCATTATTATAAGAACTGTTGATACATAAATAAAAAATGAAAAAAAAAAAAAAAAAAAAAAAAAAAAAAAAAAAAAAAAAAAAAAGAGAGGCACAATTATTTTTAAAAAGTTTCATGTTCAAACAAGTTATATAAATTTACGTTATATGTTATAAGAAGTTTCTTCCCCATCTTATCAAATAAATTTTTGTGTTATTAAAGATGAAATAAAATATCAACAGGTCTCTTTCCTGGTATGGTCTAATATTTATGATAATATATCAAATTAAACAGTTTTTGAAATACATCTGATATAAAAATTTAGCCAGTTTATGTAAAATAACCTGGGGGAGGGGGAGAGATTAAGGTAATATTTATCAGTTTTATTATATTAATAATTTAATTATGTATTTATTATTGATTTATTATTGGTAATTTCAAAATGATTATACACCTGTCACCCACAACATAATCTTATTAATTTATATCTAAATAAATAAAAACTGTTCATTATTGGTCAATTAAATATATATATATATATATATATATATATATTATATATATATATATATATATATATATATATATATATATATATATATATATATATATATATATATATATATATATATATATATATATATATATATATATATATTGTGTGTGCGTGTGTGTTTTGGGTTGGGGTTATGATACGAAAGAAATACAATGAAGAATATTATATAGCTTACCTGATTTTGAAGTCGCATAAATAAAGGAATAATATGATTGTAAACAAATAAACGATTGAAATATTAAAGGAATTACAAAGTGAGACAATCTCCCATAAGTTGCAAATCAAGGTTTATGACGTCACTACTCCAAATGAATAACCGCGAGAGAAATAAAGAATTTAATAAAAATGATTGTCACAGTTAAGGCACAATGATGATGAAATGTATGTTATGAATGGCAAAGGGTTGAAACAAGAAAACGCTATCATTATTAATTTTGACTTTTAAAACAAGCAGAAAACTATATGACGTATGTTTTCACCAAGACAGAATGAGGAACTCTTCTTATTCATTTTTTTTAAACACAATACCACCGCTCACGGGCACAGCCTATTGAAGGAGGGGGTGTTCGAGCAATAAAAAAGATAAAACAACAAACAAGTCCCACCTAACGCAAATTTCGTAGGTGAGCACAGACGAGGGCTTTAAAGTAATTGAGATTAAATTCAGCAGGAAACAGATGGGATAGAATTCCACGAAACAGAGGTGGCTGGAAAGGAGGAGGCACCACAGCGAATAAGCCTGGAGTTGCCTGTCTACACAAAATTAATGTGCAGACAATGCACCCCTTGTGCTACGAGGACGACGTAAAGGTGGAGGTATACGAGTGGACAGTTATCTCGAGCATTTGCCACTGTAGTACCTATAGAAAAGAGACAGGGCACCAACGTCACGTCGCAGAGATAAAGGGTCATATATAAGAGCAGAATAGTTTATAAGTCTTTTAGCCTTTGACTCAACCCTATCTAAAAGACGGGTGAAACCTAAGCCACCCCAGATATGAGAGCAATACTCCATACAAGGGCGGATGAGATCCTTGCATAATTGGAGTAACTGCGAAAAAGAAAAAAAATTCTCGCAGCTTAAAAAGAATTAACAGCTTCTTTGAGGCTGCCCTTGCAACCATTGTGATGTGAGGTTTTCAAGACATTTTTTTGTTTTTGTTTATCTAAAGGCCAAGAATATTTATATTGTCAACAAGAGAGACAGGAGAATCATCGAAAGAAATAGAAAAGTTAGGTGTCTTTGAGAGGGAGATTTCTAGAAGTTGAGTTTTTATAAAGAGTTGAATTTCAGAAGGTCGGGACGACCCCACTGGGAAATTCTATCCAGATCTGCAAGAATAGAATCGGAAAGATGAAGACGAGGGGCAACTCTAGCTGCAAAGGAGGGAGAAGATTTAAAATGAGTAGAAGAATGGAGAGTCGAGTCATCGGCATATGAATGGATAGGGTTAGACGAGCAACTAAGAACATTAATGAAAAGCACGAATAGACAGAACCCTCAGGAACACCACTATTGACAGAAAAGGAAGAAGAAGTCGCCCCATCAAAAACAGCCGAAATGGAAAGATTAGAAAGAAAGCTAGACATAAGTAAGCTAAGAAAAGGAGGAAACCCAAATGAGGGGAGCTTGGAGAGCAGTGAAGCATGCCACACATGGTCAAATGCCTTAGATGTCAAGCGCCACCACACAAAGTCCCCCCGTGGTCCCTAAGGGCAGAAGACCATAGATCTGTAAGATAGGAAAGTATATCACCAGTAGTCCTCGAGTGCCGAAAGATACTGATAATCAGAAAGAAGAGAGTGAGATTCCAGATGATCTAAGAAATGAGAGTTGAGAGGGGTTTCAATGGGTTTCAGTTGGGGATACTCCTCTATATATTAGCCCCTGCGCCAGTGCTGAGCACAGTAAAGTACTTTATATAAGGTTTGGAAACAAACAAAACCATCTTCAAGCAAGGATGAAGAATTTGCTCTTCTAAACTGAGTAAAAGAGAGAACACTTTATAAACTTAAATCATATACCATTTCAGATATATTTCTTACACAGAAAATATCTAGTCCTTAGGTTATCACAATTTTCAATTTTAAATTACGTTGACTGCGAGAAAATGGGGCATGCCCCTTTTTTGAAATTTTTTTTTTTATTTTTTGACCGATTGAGCTGAAATTTTCAGTATAGATAGCTTTTTTCCCGACGAAAATAGTCCATTTTTAACGTTTTTACGAGTGATTAACCGTTTAGAAGATATTTGGGGTCAAAAGTTAAAAAAAATTTAAATAGCGGAGTCAAACCACTGGTCCACATGAGCTGAAATTTTAACTGAACAATCTTAGCCCCAAAATATAGATGTTGTATAAAGCGATTTTTGATATCACGTCTAGAAAAAAAGCTATAGGAACTCAAATTTTTTTGGGAAAAAAATCATACCCTTCCAGAGAAAAAAATTATTTTAAAAAAAATGCCTCAAACAATTTTTTTTTTATTTCAGATATTGTTTAGAAGAGGGATAGGTCTAAAACTTACGTATAGAACATTATTAAATAATTTTTGTTTGAAGAAAGATATAGTCTCTCCAACTTTTAAAATTTTTGAAAATTGAAAAAAAATGGACCTTATTTGAAGAGCTATATCTCGGAAAAAACGAATTAGATCGAATAATATATAGAAAAGAAATTGTAGCCCCATCATTTATCTATAACACTATCAAAAATTAAAAATGTAGTTATTGTAGTTTTTTTTTTTTTTAAAAGTTGGATCTTTTTTTTTTTTTTTAACAATTTTTGACTTTCGAAAGTTGGTCAGTTTTGGGATAATAATTTTTCTATATTTCTGAGAGCAAAAATCTATTAGAATATTTTGTAGCCAATAGTCTTAGGAACACACACTCCAAATTTTAGACCAAAAAAGTTTTTTATGTGGCCTCACCGTAGATTTAAACATTCCTAAAATTTCCGAAATAACTTCTAAACTTTAACTCCCTCGCAAAAACGTTAGGAATGGAGTTTTTTCGTCGGGAAAAAAGCTATCTATATTGAAATTTTCAGGAGAATCGGATGAAATTTTTATAAATATATATATATATATATATATTATATATATATATATATATATATATATATATATATATATATATATATATATATATATATATATATATATATATATATATTTTTGAAGAGGTGTGACCTGCCGGCAGGTCACTTGGCAGTCAACGCTTATTGATTAATTAAAAACAAACAAAATCCTTGTAGTTTTATTTTGTATTACTTTGAATATCTCAATTTCCGTTCTTATGTAAAGATTTCACACTTGTGCCCATCATTCAATTAGCACCCTAACTACTAGAGAACTTTCCCATAACCTCTTACTCTAATAGGTAACATTATAGTTTATAACTAGCATTTTGTTAGTTCCATTTTTACCTTCTGAAAATTACTCAACACTTTCAAATTATTACAAATAACTACACCCACAGCCTTTTATTGTCAACAGATTCGGGACATTTCCAACTCATTTCAATTTAAAATCTTTATTTGCATTGACAATTTGAAGCATCTTACACACAATTTCGTTACTGAAATTCATTCATTAATTATTTGCTCAACCAACAAGTATATCGAACGTGGGTTAAACTTTCATTCACCTTTTAAGACTCTCAACCATAGTGGTCATTGGTCAATTTGGAATCATCAGTAAACTTAGAAACCTTACTATTTATTTTTCATTAAGACCATCTGTATAAATAAAGCTAGAACCCGAAATTAGCCCAGCAAAGAACCACTATGAACACTACATTTACCAGCCCCTATGTATTACCAATAAGTACTACAGATTTTACCTTTTCTCAACCAATTTTTTTATCCGGTTAGAAACCACTCCAACAATATTTTTGTATGAGGATTTATATCAAACTTTCTAAAATTAAGAAAAGTAGTTCTGAGAGGGGAGGTGGTGTTCTTGGTAAGCTCTTCATTTTACTTGAACAAACTGCTTATTTTGAAGTTATTTTGTATTATTGGGTGATTTACTTTATTATTCTTATTATTCGCGGTGCTTATTTTTATTATTAGTTTGTGATTACATTATTTCATAATAATTTAAATAGCTGATTTAATTGGCAATAGTCCTACCCAGTTTTCAAATTAGGTTTCTGATAACCCCAGCCTAAGAAAAACCTACGTTAGTTGAAGTATTTGTTAATTTAAGATGCTTATTGATTTTTATTTATTTTTAAGCTTTAGCAATTTTATTCAACTGTACGATAGTATACATTTTATATTTTAGCAAAGTTTAATTAAATTAAGCTGTTAAGAGCCCTAGATTAAAGTTAGGCCTATTTCTATATAACATTTGTAAATCTATTAATTATTTTTAAGTATGCATGTTTTGTGCTGCATCTAGTGGTACTGTGAGAGGAAAACATGTAAATAAGCGTCCTGTTTGTGTTATGAAAGTTGAGAACGTGTTGAGGAAGGAGATTGAAAGAGTGAGTGTGCATGTAGCTGAACTTAATGTGAGTGAAAAGTTTGAATCTATGAATCGAGGTGGAAAACTTAAGTGATTTGGTATTTGAGATAAGAAAGGAGAGTAGAATTAGGAAAAAAGATAAGAGATTTAGTCGAGTCTAGAATTTGCTCTTTTCAACAGAGTAAAAAGATAAAACTTTATAAACTCAACTGTAGGGTTTCACTTTGGCAGGAAGCTGGGAAGGGGTTGGCCAAAGAGGTGGTTAATAGGATGGCTAGTAACTCACCTAGGCAAAAAGATGAGGGAGAGAGGGCTGTAGAGGTAAATACAAACGTAGGTAGATGGAGAGTTGTAGATAATAGCAACAATAAGATTACGATCTTGAAAGATAGTCAGCCTGCTTCACTAACAGGTTTGGCTGTTTTCTTGATGGGGTGGAATCTGAGATGGCTACTCAGAATATTGGGATTTCCAAAAGAAAAACTAAGACATTGTTGATTGGTGATTCTCAGGTACAATACCTAGATAAAGTTTTTAGCAATATGGATTGGAGGAAATGAATGAGAGTATATTACCCAGGAACCAGAGTGAATGTCATTGTAGAAAGGATAGACTGGGGGATTATGGATACAAGTGTGGAAGCAAATGTGATAATGCATGTGGGTACAAATGATATAGTTCATAATAGATCAGAGAATCTAGTAGCTAGTTATAAGTTTATTCAGAAGATAAAAGCAAGTGGTGGAAAATAAATTGTGTCAGGAATATTAAATAGGTTAAGTGCAGGACAGGAATGGGGTAATAAAGCTTTATGTATAAATGAAAGGGTTAGGATATTACGCATTTTAGAATATATTAGATTTCTGGATCTCTGGAGTGAATTTACAGACAAGAAACTCTTAACAAGTGATGGAATTCCGTCATTCGAAAAAGAGAAAAGCTTCTAAGTGCCAGTCTAGAGAAATTTCTGTCAGGAAACTAGGTAAGGCTAGGGATAAAGGGCTTATTTCGGGTACTCCTGATAGTGGAGATGAAGGTTATTGTAATGGTAGTATAAAAAGAAATAAAACTTTGAAAGTCTAATTTTTCAGTCAAAAATCTGCAAACAAATTTCCATATCTTTGTACTAAGTAATACTTATACTATGGTAATAATGGTTGTAATGATGGATGATGGCAACATTAATATAAATAATGATAGTGTAACAAGTAAGAATGTGTTGAATATCAAACGCTCAGCCTTAGGAATAAGAAAGATAAGCTGAATAGTGACATCATAGAGGGGAATCTAGATATTATTTGCATTACTGAATCATGGGTCAATAATGCAATTTATGGGGACACCTTTCAAGATTATGAAATACAGATATTCTCTTTACCTGTACCAATGTATAAGAAGGAAAGGTGGAGGTGTAGCAATTTATATTAAAAGTAATATTCAATCTATTTTAAGGATTGACATTAAAACTAATCATGATAGTGAATGTGTGTGGGTTGATGTCTTTATGCCCAACAAATCATACAGTGTAGGGACACTATATATATCTAATTAAATGGAGAAATGTTAAAGGAAATTATGGTATCATGCCACAATAAGGAAAAAGACATAGCCTTAATGGGAGACTTTAATTATCCTAACGGTGAGTGGAATTCCTTGACCAGCATGGACCATAGAAGTTCTGTATTTATAAATGGTGTACTAGACAACTTTATGAGTCAGGTGGTGAATGAACCTACAAGATACGCAGCGCTGTTAGATTTAGTATTAATAAGTGATGAGATTATAGTGAATGACATTAGGGTCAAGGAGAATTTATGGGCCAGTGATCATATAATTAAATTTAACTTGTATGTTTCATCAGGACTCATTGTATATGGAAAAGAAAAGATATTAGATTTCAGAAATGGTGATAATAGCAAATTTTGAGCCATGCTTAACAACACTGTCTGGAATAAGAATTTAAAGACCAAAATTATCCTATCATGTGAGAGTGCTTCAAGCAATTTTTAACTAATATTCAATTAGTAAGTTTTAAAACTAGATTCATTGGGGTGGCAAAGAGAAAATCTTGTTGGTGGAATAGAGAAATTAAGAGAAAATCAGTAAAATACGTAGATGTTTAAAAATATTAAAGTGTAGTAGTGGGGAGGAAGATTTAGAAAATTTTAAGAAAATTAGAAAGGAACTTAACCAGTAAATCAGAAAGGCAAAGAGAAAATCATAAATTAATTTAGCAAGAAATTGCAATAAACACCCAAAAGAGTTTTTTTAGCTTTATAAATTTAAAAGTAAGAATAATGCAATTAGTAAAATTAAAAAAGATGAAAATTTAATAAGTTAAGATTGAAATTTGGTTGACATTTTCAATGCATATTTTGCATCATTGTTTACTGAGGAAAGATTAGATAAGAACTTAACAGACGTAGTTCTGATATGCATGCAATATACCTACAGAATTTGAATTTGAGGTTAAAAGAAATTAAAAAAGAAGAAATATTCAGAAACAACAAAAGTGAATTGAAAAAGGATTTACAAGAAATTTGTGAAGGATTTAGTGCTTGTAGGAAGTATAAGAGAGCGCCTACAAAACCAAAAGTGGGATTTCCCATGGCAAAGGATTTTAATGAAATGGTTTCAATGAGCTTGGGGGAAATAGAGGGGAGGAAGTGATATAAGTAAAGTTTAAGGAACCAAAAACCTGGAAAGAAAACAGTGTATGGAAAAGGAAAAAGAGATGGACAAAAGTTAATTTTCACTCGTTGAATATTGTCAGAAAAATTTAAAATAAAATAAAAAAATATGTAAAGCTTGATTAGTAGTAAGAGGATATGAAGTGATAAACTTAGATGAAAGAAATGAATCTCCAACAGGTTCACCGGAAACTTTAAGGATAATTTTGGCAATAATTATAAGGGATAGATATGTAAGACTTTGGATGTGAAAACTGCTATTTACCATGTGTATATAGAGCCCCCAAAGGAGGAAAGAAGTGAAGGCGAAGTATGGAAATTAAAAAAAAGACAGTTTATGGTTTAAAGGATGCAGCCAAAGAATGGTACTATATTATCACAGGAATTATAGAAGGATTAGGAGGTAAAATGTCGATTGGAACCAACCATATACTATCGGAAAAAAGGAGGGAAAGTGATAGGTATTATGTGTACTCACGTAGATGACTTTTGCTAATGGGGTGAACCAATATTCCAAGTGGAAATAATAGAAAAGTTAATATATTTTAAATTTATATTTTTAATAAAGCTTGTTCACCCCTTTGTTTTGTATTATGTAAGTAATTGAATTTATAGAGGAAATAGAATGTCATTGTTTTTCACTTAGACGATTATCTAGGCATGGAGTAAAAAGTAAACGTCTTGTCACAATATCAATAAACTGTTAAGGTAAATGTGAAGAGCCGGATATGTCTGCTGACTTTTCAGTACAGTTATTGTGATGAGTAGTAGTCTGCCTAGATAAGAGACACTATCATCAAATAAAACTTTATTAATTCATTTCAAGTCAAGGATTAGAGGAAAAAAAGAGGATTTACCCTTTAGGTAAGTGAGATTAATTCTCAGTTGAAGTATTTAAAGATTAAGGTATTGTTAAAATTCAGGTGGAATGGAAGATATTAATGTTAACCTGCATGCATTTATTGACTATAGTCAAATCAATCTTTAATTAGCATGTGTCACAGCTGTAATTTTAGCATTTGTGGTTGGAGTGCATATTATTATCTTTCACTAAAGTTATAAGATAGTGTTGACAAACCTCTGGGTGCAGTTGCCTGCCAATGCATGTTTACTTAGTCAGTTGGTTACACGTTTGGTTAAAATTATTATTTATTAATTTGACTCAGTCTCGATAAGCTTTGTGGCTTCCTCCTGTCTCTGTATTTCTTATATACTTTTATTCTTATTTAAAAAAATATCATCCTACACTTTTTCTAACATAATCATTATTTAAAATACTAGGCCTACATTCATCAAATATTTACAGAAAATCAAAGGAATTTTAATTTTATAGTTAAATTTACCTTTCTAGTTTTATCTGAATCAGAATGAGAATTCTCCAATTTTATAGCTGGCTTTGCAGGTTGTGGCTGAGGTCTTGAATAACCAAGCAATTGCAACATACTTTCAGCTGCTGCTCTTTTAGCTAGTTTTTTGTTGGGTCCACTCCCCTGAGCACTATTAGTGCCAACTGTTACCTAAAATACATAAAAAAAAGAATAGTAGTAGTAGTAGTAATAATTTTATTCAAGGAATAAAATATAAGGGAAAGACTGATGGATGATTAGAAGTGAAAGAAGGGAGATGATTTGTTCATCTATTCCAGATAGGCGGGATTACTGTAAATTTTCTAATTTATTTATATTAATTCAATTCAATTCAAAAAATTTTATTCAGAGGTATAATTACAGGTTATACATTGTTTCAGTAGGTCCTACTCTACTAGATACAATATTTATAATTAGCTGTACATTACTCTGAAAAGGGGCTTCTAAGGGGAAGCACATTGGTTTCCTTTGAACCCCAAAGTTTAGTTGATAAATATTACATCAATATGATTTAATTTCCATTATTATACAAATATGATACATAAATATAATGAGCAATAATAAATATAGCGATAGCAATAATAATAATAGTAATAATAAAAGTTAAATACAATAGTACCCATAATAGTAGTACCCAAATGTTTTGGACCTTCTCTCTTTTATGGTACTGCATTAATGTAATATTAATGTTAGTTAATATACCAACAATTCTGTAAATAATATTAATTAATATTAATAACAAGTGACTGATAAATTATTTTGTTAATTTTTTTTTTTTTTTTTTTTTTTGTAACAATCATTACAAAAATTTGTCATCTAACAAAAGGACTTACATAAAATAGCTCTTGTTCTACTGCATATCTGACTATAATTTTTGACAATTCCTAACCACCTGTAACTTTTTAGCATTTTTCTTATCAGTTTCAGACTTGACACTGAGTCAGTTCATCCTAAGCTATTGTATTTTAACTTTGCATAACATAATTGAAACCTACTACCATCTCGACAAACCAAATTAAATAACTTGTACATTCTCAAACTAAAATAGGCCTACTAGTACCAACATTAGATTTAATTTCAATAATAATAATAAAAATAATAATACCCACCTGCACAACAAACTCCCTTCTTCTGGGAACCCCTCTTTCAGCAACTAATGTATAAATAGGTTCTTTCTCTTTCTTTGCTTGCTGAATTTGAATAAGTCTTGATATAGGGTTAATTCCTTGCCCATATTCAGGAGCTGCTTTTTGTTCCTGTACAAAGAGAGATTTTCAATTTATTTCTTCATTTCTAAACTACATAAAAATAGCAATGTTAAAAATAATTCCTCAATCCACCCCCTTCATTTTTTTAAAACTGAACTGCATCTACAGCTTTTCTATCAACATCCTAAAACTGCTTTTTTTTCATAAAATAACAATAATGTTAAATTTTTGACAAAATTAAACTTTTTTTTTTAAGTTCTTGAACCAAGAACTACTTACAGGTTTTTCACTAATGGTCTACGACAAATCATTAAACTAGTGATCACAAAGATTATATGAGATGCAGAAATATTTTTTATTAAAATTACTGTAGGTAAGTTTTTTATCTCTATAAAAAAATGTTCCATAATGTTCAAATACCGTAAAATATCACAATCCTATTCACTAATTCTAATTAATAAATTTAGTTTGTTTTATTTGTAATTTATTTTTAATTAAATTCTGTCTTACTTTCTTAATTTTTAACTATACTTTATTTGTTTGTACATGTTCATAATTTTCCTATGCTTAGTCAAAGTTAGACCAGAGATGTAGACTACATAGTCACATTACCCATTGCCTTTACAAATGAGTGAGAGGATCTCAATAAGTTTGGTCTAAATAAAGGGGATCAAAATAAAAAAATATGTTTGAAAAGTCTTCCTCTATAAGACGACACTTTTAGATATGTCTATTTCATTTTAAGTGTAATTCAAATAGTTTTTTTAATGCATTTTTTTTCATGCATTAATACTTAAACAAACAAATCATATTCTCAAATTTTAAAATTTGTTTGCATTTCTGCTATCCCTAAGCTTCAAATAATCAAGATCCTGTACTTAACTAATTTCACTCAATATCTGTAGGAAGTCTTATTACAAAATGTTTAAAATATTTTATGTTCATTATTTCTAACAAAACTTTTTACATTTACTTATATGTCACATAAATGTTAATGAAATTACTATTCCTGTACCCACATTTTTTTTTCATTTAAAATAAAAAAAATTAGAATATTCTGAATTTTATTTATTCCTTTATTAACTATTAATGAATTAGTAATTTTTATTTTTCAGAGTTGAAATTGGCAGAAGAGATGATGAAAATTCATTTAAAGTGTTAAGGATGTGTGTACCCTGTGTGTGTGTATATATATATATATATATATATATATATATATATATATATATATATATATATATATATATATATATATATATATATATATATATATATATATATATATATATATATATATATATATATATATATATATATATATATATATATATGCCCCATTATGGGAGGAAAGGGAGGGCCATGGTCCCCCTTAGATTTTTAACTTCACAAGAACCTTCCACAATGGATTTTTTTTTAAATCACACATTATATATATATATATATATATATATATATATATATATATATATATATATATATATATATATATATATATATATATATATATATATATATATATATATATATATATATATATATATATATATATATATATATATATACACGAGTGTCCTTTTTTTTCAGGTCGAGTCAAAAACTATGAGGAGCTTGCTGAGACCTTGGTCAAGAACCAGCAAATTGGGATGCAGGATGTCCCTCAAAGTACATCCTTGATGCTCATCTTGCAAAATTTCGGGAGAGCAAACTCAAAGGAGCAAAGCGAAAGATTTCACCACGATATTCTGGATTTTGAACACCGCCACCAAGAATCATATATCGAAAACATGATGGGTGACTAAGTTTGGGGGTTAATTCGTGAAAGCAACTTACTGGAAAAGCCTAAATCCCGAAAAATCACTGACTTCTAAATATTTTGTGGTCTCTGTTATATAAATTGATTAAAAATAAATGCCACTTTTGAGTTATAAGTCGAATTTTCTTATTTTGTGTAATCTAGAATGATTATATTCACCAATTTTTTATATCGGAATTGGTAAATTTGGGAAATATCATTATCCTGATCACAAAATCAAAGTTTGGAGGAAATATTAGCCATTTTTCATACTTTCTTGGTATAAGAAAGTAAGAAATTAAAGTTGTTCACCAAAGACAAAAAATATGTTACATATTATTATTATTATTATTATCATTATCTCTTGTTTGCATCCTTTCCTTGTCCCTAAATGAACACTAGACCTTAAATATTTCCCTCTTCCTTGTACCTAATTGAACACTAGGCTTAAAATATTTTTCAGGGGCCATTCAATTCTCTGTTACAATATAATTGTCTTTATTTAACATATGTAAATTTGCTCTTTCTGCATTTAAAATATATTACACTGACAAAGCCTACAATTCGTTGCATTCAAAATGAATCTTTGTCTTTCTATTCAAATTTTTTTTATTTATATCAGTTTTTTAACTTCTTATATGATATTTCTCTAAACTTTTTAAGTCATTTGCATAAGCAACAAATTTTATAAAAGAATGCCTCATGACAATACATGAATAAATCAGGGCAAACGTACGAAATAACAATTAGTTTACTGATAATATCTCTCATTCAACTAAGAAAAAAATAAAATAATAATAAAAATAGATACTTGCCTCATGACCCACCTTTATAAGGTTCCGACTTTTCTTTTTCGTAGTAGGCTTCCGTTTAACACGACTCAGAGATGATGAAGTAACAGGTGGCAATTTACGGAGTTCCTCCAACATAAGTTCAGCTGCCCTTTTTTTACTAACCTTAAGATAAATAAAATAAATTTTCAACATCAACTTATAAATTAATATTTAATTAAAAAATATTTGATAGAAACTTAGAAATGGATGTATTGAAAATTAATATTAATTAAAATTTCACATTCACATTAAAAAGAAATTTTAGGTTTTTAAATCACGAATCAGTGACGATCCAGAGACTGCAAAGCCATAAAAATCTATTTTTTAATTTTTTATCATTCTAAATTACATATAAAATTGCAAAATATACTTTACAAGTACTATATTGAAACATATGATGTTACATTTCTTACATAAAAAATGTAAAAAAAGATAAATTCTTTTTGAAACATTCTCCTTCAAGTGGTACTATTTTTTTTCAATTTTCTCACCTTTTCTCTGTTCAACTATGTCACCCCAAAATTTATGTACATTACTGGTACAGTTTACAGTACTTTTCCTTCCAAATACTTTCAAAGACTATCAGGGATTTAATTTAATTTTGACAAGTTATGATCTTTCTTTAGCATGTGACATTTGAGCATTCTCCTCAAGAACTTTAATGAAAAAAAAAAAAAATGATGACAAATTTTAACTTTTTGAAAGTACGAGAGATTTATACAAATTCTTTAATTAATTAATTATATAAAAATACTTAAAAAATAACAAAACGACAATTTTAACTTTTTCATTCAAATATTTTTGACATCACAACACAACAAAAAATGAACAATTTGCTACCTTGTTTAACTCTTATTCACTTTCAGTAGTATTTATTCACATATATCTATCTGAGTTTTCCTGTAGATATGACTCGATATCGGATCAATCATTATCAATATTCAAACTAAATTTTGATTTGTAGAAAGAAAGAAAAAAATGATACAAAATTGGAATAAAAAAACATTTGATTTTGATATAAAAGTAAAAAAAATAAAGTCGCATTGGGGAAAAAAAGATTCTTTATAATTTTCTAACCAGTCTTTAATCATTATCTGGTAATAATGTAAACATAAAAAAGAATAATAAAGTGCTAAGTGAAAATTTAATAAATATTAAACCATATTTTAGTTTAAGTAATGAAGGTGTTGAACTAAATGAGTAAATATAATTGTAGAAAATATGTTGAAGGTGCTATATGTATATGGTTTTTTTTTTTTTTTAAGTTTTTATTCCAGTTCAATTTTGTTGCAACCTATTGTTTACTCTTGCATGTTGAAAGGTTTTATATTTTGTTCTGGTAATTCCATTTTGTTACAATAAATTTCCTCTACTGCTTTAAATTTCACAATTTCTTCTATTTTACCATATACAGAAATTCATGTAAAAGGTTAGGTGTTCAGATGTGAATCTCCAAGTGATCCTGGAAATTCACTTTCCAGGTATCACCACATTAAAAAGCAAAGGTATCAATCTTCCTATATACAGTATATATTTTGATCTATATTTATATTTACTTGATAGGAAGTAGGAATATCAATCTTCTGATATTTTAGATCGATATTTATATTTTACTGGATTGAGCATGAAGACAATGCTGCCTATAGAGAGATCGCTTTTTAATACAATAGAAGTAACACGTGTTGATGAGACTCACATTAAAACTATGTAAATAACTTACTATTTACATAAATATACCAAAATTGCTGTTCTTTCAACCCAAACAAAAATAAAAGAAAATAATAAAAAAAAAGATAAGGAATAAAGGTAAGAATTGTTTCTAAAGAAATTGGTCTACCGGGTCAACCGTAGGCCCCACGGATATATATATATATATATATATATATATATATATATATATATATATATATATATATATATATATATATATATATATATATATATATATATATATATATATATATATATTACTTGTACAGCAATGAAAATGTGCACTGCAGTTAGGTCTGAGGTAGGAGAGATGGACAAAGAAAGGATGAACAATGTGCAGAAAGACAAATCAAGTGAACTCTCTTCAAATCAGTAGTTTGTTATTAAACTGTTCTGAAGAGCAATGCCCTTTAGCATACTATAATCAATAGGGCACTTAAAAAAGCTATGCAACATATAGTAATAAGGATAGTATAAGGAAAGTGATGCAACAATCTGATAACAGTAAAGGGAGCAGAGAATCTTTTAGAGTAATATACTTCATCAGATTAAAAGCTTCCAATTCCACCTCTTCAAGAAAGGCTGTGTGAGTGAATGGGAGAAGGGCTTAAACATTTTCAAATCATCCAGATAAGGATATATTAAAATACTTGAATTAAAGGCTAAATGAGATTTTGGTTCCAGCAGGAAGGGAAGTGAATGTTGATAAAGATTAAATAGTTAACTCTCGAAGGATGCACGAAAGTTTTGAGAACCACAGGTAGAAAAGAAGTTACAATGTTACTTCTTTCCCCCCTCAGTAAAATCTTAAAAACTTAAGAGATGGTTAAAAGACCAATAATAAATATTACACCAAAAAACAAAAATAGACTGACTGACTTCAGGACAGTTGATAAGAACAGCTTTAGAAGGAATTGCAATTACAAGATTTCCAATTCTGGGTGAGTATGGAAATTATGGTATACTATTATTAAATTATTTGATTTAAAGGAAAAAGGATTAATGTAAAAACTTATAATGTAAATAAAAATAAACAGAATGATTTAGTTTGACAAATATTAATAAAGCTAACGTAAAATGAAGAATCATAACTTTAAAATACATTTATATAAAAATAAGTGATAATTTAAAATAGAAGATAATTGACTCGTTTATGAATAATGGTTGTTAGTCCAGGAGTCACCAACAAATGGTTAATTGTTAGTCCAGGAGTCACCAACAAAGATAAAATTTCCTTTTTTTCTAAAGAAAAAATTTCCTTTTTTTCTAAAGTACCTATTGTTGTCTTCAGGTCAAGCAAATGGTTGGCTCAAAGGTAAGAGAACCTACAAAGTACAATCCTCTTGTTATAAATAATATTACATTATTAATCACAAACTTAGTGATTCATGAAGTTTCAACAATTAATGAATTTTAATGTGTGGTTGAACATTAAGCGGAGAAAAACAAACTAAGTAACAAACATTTGAGTGGTGTGTGAAATTTTTAATAAAAGGAAGTCTTTACTTGTTGCTGAGATTTTCTGTTCTCACAAAAAAAATTATCTTTATAATAAAAAAAAGGGTGAGGGTTTACCTCACCCACCCTATTCTCCTGACCTCATTTCATTGGATTACCATGTTTTTAGGTCTTTACAACATTACTTAAGCAATAAAATTTATGTAAATGATGACCAACTAAAACTATGACATTGATCTGTTTTTGCTCCAAAGCCAAAAGATCTTCTTTTAAAGAGTCATTAAAATACTTGTGGAGCGATAGAGAAATGTCATTATGTGGTGTTTAGGGATTTTTATTATGTAAGTATGTCTGTCAGTCTTAGAACAATTTTTCAGTAAGGCAGACTTGAGGGTACGGTAGGTGAAGAGGGTCTTTTTTTCATGTTTGTATCATATTTCTTATTATTATAATATTTATATATTTATATTTTTATATTATATATATATATTTTTTTTATATGATTGTTGAATGAAAGGTATGAGTGGTGAGTGTCCAGGCGGTTTCAGTGAATCTATCTTTTCACCTCCTGTTTCTCTAGTTTTAATTACCTTCTATTCTTTTTTTTGTTTTAGTCGTCTGGCATTCCCCACTCTGTGTGAGAGGGAGTGATTGTAGTTTTGTTATTGTAAATGGTGTATTATGATTTTTTTTCCTTTTTAGGATTATAATTGAATTCTTTTGTTCTGGTAGATTTGAGGGAGTGTTGAGTGAGACAGTATTTGCTGTTTTACAGGTACTAATTTTTATTTCTTTATTATTGTCCTTATTTTATTATTTTTTAATATGATTATGATTATTGTTAATATTAATTATTATTATTATTATTATTATTATTATTATTATTATTATTTTATTGGACTGTGTGTTGGGAAGAAAAACTGGAGGGAACTCCGTTCAGTTTTTTTGGGGGGGGGACTGGAATTGGATTTTTATTTTTCTTTGAAGCAGTATCCAGTTTTTGCTTTTGCTTGAAGCAGTATCCATTTTTTTCCGCTTGAAGCCGTGCTTTGTTTTTTTTGGTGACTGGATTTAAATTTTTGCTCTTGCTTGAAGCATTATCCAGTTTTTTTGCTTGCCAGTTTTTTTTTTTGCTTGAAGCAGTGCCTTTTTTTTGTGGCTTGAGTTACGTTTTGCTATAAGCAGTGTCCAGTTTTTTTGTGTGGATTTTGCTTGCCACCCTAACAGAAAAAAATCGAAGGGATTGAGCCACAATTGTGTTTTTTTTTTGTGGTCCAGCAGAAGATTTTTTTTTATCGCGTAATTGAAAAGAGGCCTGTGTTTTAAAAGGGTTAAAAATAAATTGAGATTTTGGTAGGGTAAAATTACAATAAGGTAATTGTAAAATAAAACGTTTTTTTTTTTGTTTATTATTATTTTCATTGTTGTTATCTTTTATATTATTATTATTTTTTATATTGGGTATCATTATCATTAGTATTATTTTATATATTCCTGTATTAATATTATTTTTATGTTGTTATTTTATATCGCATCTGTTATATCTATGAGATACATTTATTATTAAGTTATATTCCGAAATTTATTATTTTTTTATAAAATAAATTATTGTTTTGTTTCTTTATTTCCATCACTGTCCTTGTTAGAGAGCCTTAATTAGTTATTTTTTTTGTAACTGCCACAATTAAAAAAAGAGGGAAACTATTGACGAAATTAAAATTTAGTTACATGTATTTTTCCTAAATTAAATATATATATTTTGAAGAAAAAAAAACATCACTTTCTTTCCAACCTATATTATATATATATATATATATATATATATATATATATATATATATATATATATATATATATATATATATATATATATATATATATATATATATATATATATATATATATATATATATATATATATATATATATATATATATATATATATATATATATATATATATATTTTATTTTAAAAATCTACAATTTTCTAAATTTCATAAGAGTGCAATGAGGGAAAATTTCCCCCAAAGACCTACCAAACATGTAGTGCCCAACTTCGAAAGGAAAAGTACCAATACAGCATCATAAGTGATAATAAATTAGCCATGTTTAACCCAGTATTTTTTACTTATTCATAAGCATGTAAATAGCTTTTCTATTAAACAGTATAATAATAAAAAAGCGATATCTTTTAATTCATAAGATTTCCCCATTTTCACTTAAGAAAAATAAGGAAGGAGGCTAAAGAAAAAAAGAAAAGTAAAACGATCCAAAGTCAGATGAAAAAAAATCATGCATTAAAATTTACTGCTTGAATCCATCACAGAAATAGAAATCATACACAATAAATAAAAAAATTTAGATCTTTAAATGGAAAGTTTTACTGAAGATTTACACACAGTAGAAGTTATAGAATCACTAACTGAAAAAATCTCAGTTGATAAAACTGTATGGAACCTATTATTAAAATTAACATTCAACTGGATTTAGGCTAACATCAAACTATACATAAGAAATAATATTCAATGAGCAATAATAATAATACCTTTTTCCCTGTTCCTTCACCTTGCCTTCTAATATCCCCTACAATGCAAGTAGTAACAAAAGTTCTCATATGAGGAGGACCCGATTCCCGAACCACTTCAAAAGATACTGTCAGGCTTCTCTTAAGGGCGATTTCATGAACTAGTGAAATTGGTGATTTCAATTCTGAATTCTGGTCTATTTCTGGCACTACGGATATATATATATATATATATATATATATATATATATATATATATATATATATATATATATATATATATATATATATATATATATATATATATATATATATATATATATACAGTATATAATTTGAGCTAGTGATTTCTTTCTAGGAAGATCTTATTCTAATGATGAAAATTAAGGCCAACGCAAAGATGAACATTTTTTTTTAACGTTTCGAATCAGAAATCTTCAACAAAAATTAATTAAAAACAAAAATTAATGCACAAAAATTAAATTATTAAAAAACTTTTTATTCATCCATTTCTAATTTTAATTATTTTACCTCTAAATTTTTATTCTACTAATTATTTGTATATGGGGTGCTTTTATATTTATGTTTTTGTTTTCTCTCTCTCTCACCAACCAAACAACCTTTTTATTTTTTCCTATTACTTAGTTTCTGTGATTTCCAGTCTGTTCTGACGTTAGGATGTTCTCATGAGTTGTGGTGTGTTTTTACTTAATACTTTTGTTCTTTAGTAAATTTTTTAACATTTTAATTTTTGTGCATTGATTTTTTGTTTTTAATTTCATTTTAGCTGAAGATGAATCCCTGTGATTCAAAACGTTCAAATAAAATATGTTCATTTTTGCATTGGCCTTAATTTTCATTATATATATATATATATATATATATATATATATATATATATATATATATATATATATATATATATATATATATATATATATATATATATATATATATATATATATATATATATATATATATGCTCAAAGAAATTTTGTCATTAAAACAGGTTCAGCTCAGGTGTCTTCAAAGAATCTGATAAAGTGAATGTTTTTAGTGTAGGTGTGAGTCGGACAGTTCACTGTCAGGTGTCTTTTGTCTCCTGGGGTAAGGAATAAACATCTGTAGTAGCGGAGGTAGGTTACTTTACGAGTATTTTTTCTGAAACAGAGATGTGCCAAATATTTGAAAAATATTACATAATTTATTCAGTCTGTTTGGGTAATATACTAAATATTCTGTATTCATTTTTATAACCTGCTATTCAGTGTCTGAAAGTTATGTAAATAATTATAAGGAATTTTAAATATTTGATTTTTTGAAATGGCTAAACTATTTAGACCTTGCAAATATTCAAAAATATTTTTGCTAGTGTAACATTCAGGAAAATCCATCTCTCTAGGAACGGCTCTTTGTTGTGCAAAAGAACCTTCTTTAGTCCAGTGACATGCTAGGTTTAAAAATGATACATAAACTCTTATTAGTTGTCCAAATATTGCCCCAATATTTCATCTCTTACCCTTTTAAATAATTTTTCCTGAATATTATGAAGAATTTTCTGCCCGAAATAACTTCTTTTTGGCCTATAATAATTTGGAAAGGCATCCTTCATAACTGTCTAAAATTGATGTCTTTAACAATCAAACATGGTTGTATTTCAAGAGTAATCATTTTCTAAAGGCTTTAATGGATTTTATATCCTATATTTTCTTTTTCTCAAAATCATCTGCTAGTGTTAATTATGATGATGACCTAGCTTTCCTATCCAGTGGATGGAAAAGAAATCACTGAGTCGCCAACTGTTTGTTTGCTACTTAAGTTACTTGACTGCAATTTTAATTCTTCTTTTTGCTTATTTTGTAAATGATTTTTCAAAGCAGTGGTTGTGTATAATTTAGGACTTCTGTCTCTTGAAACTAACGCCATGACGTAGTTTGCATAAGCACATATGATGCTGTACTATCACTTTTTGTGAAATATTTTCAAATCATACGCTTTGAAACCATTTTTGTGAATTAAAATTTAAATTTTTTGTATTTAATTGTTTATTTTATTTATTTAGTATATTTGTGAAATATGCAAATCCTGAAATATCTGAAATATATATATATATATATATATATATATATATATATATATATATATATATATATATATATATATATATATATATATATATATATATATATATATATATATATATATATATATATATATATATATATATATATATATATATATATATATATATATATATATATATATATATTCCAACATTATAGGCAGAATATTTCATATTCCCTATTTGGCTGAATATTCAGTATTCAGCTGAATTGGGAATATTTAAATACTCCGAGCTGAATATTCAGTAAATATTTGATATTCAACACATCTCTATTTTGATCATGTATTCAAGAAGAGGGAAATGTTGACCAGAGGTAATGTTGCATGAGACTTTTGCAGTCAAAGGATTTTTCTGTAAGTGAATCTCCTGGTAGACATGTTCATAGTATGGTAATGTTGGTTAGGTTGAGGTTACTCTTTGGATGATCTGTGTATGGATATGTTTATGATGAGGACGTTTGAAAGTGTGGGGAAGGGAGTAGAATGTTGTAAATGTTTGAGCAGTATGATGCAGATGTTTTTGCTTGTACTTGGTAATGGGGTTGTTGGAGTAACTGTATATAGGTGACCTATGAAAAGATTTATTGTTTAGTTTACATCCAATCATGCCAGTGATCTTTTATGAGAAGTATTTTTAATTCAATTAGGTAACATAGTGGATAAACACCCTGTTATTACTCTTAGAGTTTGTTTTGTGTGATACGTAATGTATTTTTGTTGGATTATGAGAGTACTGAAACCCAAGAGCATATCTGTAAACTATTGTAAGTCTATGTCAATCATTTCCTTCAATGCACTGCATTGATATATGAATCTTGAGATAATACTGATGTGGGGTAAATATTCAGTTCATATCAAATAGTAAGTCTGAGGATGGTAAGATAATATAGAAAAGTCTATGGTTTTCTAGGTATATTATTGGTTGAATGATGGATTCTTTTCTGTCTGGGTGAGAAGTGTAATTGTGAATTTTTGTGGTGTGGCAGTCATTATGCTTATTGCAATCTAATGTTCAACTTTAGCTATTTATTGTTGAAAATCGCAGGATGCATTATGAAATGATGAACTTAGAGCATTGATGGTTAAAGAATTGGTATAACTTTATTTTTATGGACGGAAAAAAGGAATGAATAGATTGTAATGCAATTAAAAAAGCAGATGAGAATATTGCTCCCTAGTGAATTCTGTTACAAGATTTAAATTCTGTTATAAAATTTATGTATTTAAGATGAATGGTGGCTCTGGATGACTGGATATGAAACCAAGGGTAGATTTTTGTTTAGTACCTTATCAAAAAAGAAGTGTCAGGAAACTATCAAAATGATATATATATATATATATATATATATATATATATATATATATATATATATATATATATATATATATATATATATATATATATATATATATATATATATATATATATATATATATATATATATATATATATATATACCTCTCTCTCCATTATTAGTGGTAGATAAATTTGTGCTGGTAGTACTGTTTGAAGAGCTATGTGAACTTGATGAGCTATCTGGTATAGGCAAAGCTTTAATGACCTTTAAAGCCTTAGAAGCTGCGTTATGCTTTGCCTGCTGAGCAGTAGCTCCTTCTCCACAGAAGTCCTTGTTTCCTACTCTTAAATTAACAAAGAACATTGGGTACACTGATGGTCGTCCATAAAATTTCTAGAAAAAATTGTGAATGATCAGCATTAATAAGTTTTTTTTTAAATAATTTATTAATTTTAAATAAACTTTAACTCAGAATCACGATGATAAATTCAAATCAGCTGATGATTTTAATGCATGTAAAACATTGTAATGCTCCATGAATCAGTGACTCCTGATGATTAGGATTTATTTTAGAGGTGGAGTGCACCAAAATTTTAACAGATAATGATACATGTAATTTTAAACAACCAGATACCGAGTACCAATACGACACCTCTAGAATTGACCAATATTTTTATTACCAAATTCATGAATTAAGATTGAAAATATTCAATGAACATAAACTTTAGGTTTTCTTATATCTGTAATATCTATCTATTTTGAAGTCACATTGCTAAACAAAACTCAAAATATGAAACTTCAAATCTATCACAATGGACTCATATATATATATATATATATATATATATATATATATATATATATATATATATATATATATATATATTATATATATATATATATATATATATATATATATATATATATATATATATATATATATATATATATATATATATTTATTCTTGTAGGTTCTCCTTTCACGCACAATGAACACTATTACAGACAACTCATCCTTTTTGAAAAATTATCATTTAAGAAGGCATTCACAATGGTAGCCTCAGATAAACCTAGAAGGGTGGCTTCCAAAAATAGCCCCTTATTCACCCCTTCCCCATCACTACTTGGGATTTGTGGCCTATGATGATAGGAATGGTGTCACCAAGATTTTGCAGCCAACTTGCCCTGGTGCAAGATCTATTTCCTTCATTAATCTCAGCAACATTCTTGATCTTCATTCCAATTTTCACTTTGTTGAACACCACCTCTCTTCTTCTAGACCTCACCTCTTATTCTTGACCGAAACTCAAATGCTTGTGCGTTCTGATAGCAAACCTTTTTTCTGTTTCCTCTAACTGTCTCTATCTTCTTCAATTTTTAGGTAAAGGCAGTTGTTGTGCATGTGTGCATATGTACACAATGATTTTATTTGCTCTAGTTTCTCTAATTTAATCTTCCCAATTTTCCACCTTGTGATTTAGGGTCTCTTGCTATTTTATGACTAAATTCATTTCTTTTGCTTATTTATCTCCTAATTCTACAAACAATCCTAAATTCTTTGACTATCTAAACTTCCAAAATAGAGGACATTCTCTCCTTCTTTCTCAGAAACCATATAAGGTGATTCCACTGTTCATCACTGCCAGTGGCTCTCTTATAGTTCTCATGATACAGCCACTGAATGTACCTTCCAATTCTATAATTTATATTTGATCTCAGAATTGTGCAATATCTATTCTTTGAAACACCAAAAACTCATTTCCCTGTTGTAATGCAATAATCTTCGTAGTTTCTCTTCCTCACTCTCTTTCTGGGATTTTTCAAAAAATGTTAACTCTAATGTTGCTTTCACTCTCCCTTCTCTTGTATTTTCTTATGGCACAATTGCCATTTTACATTCTTCTAAGTTTCGATCAAACTTTTGCCTCTAATTCAACTTTTGATGATTTCGGAGTTATACCTCCTCCTCCAATCCCACAACTTACGTATGCCTAAAATTGTATTTCTTCTAAAAACGTCATTTCTGCTCTCTCTGAGCTCAATATTTAGGAGGCACACAGTTCTGATGTTAACCATGCTGTGGTTCTCAAAATTGTGCTTTTGAGCTTGCACCCTGCCTAGGCAAACTATTTCATCTTTGTCTGTCTATTTCAACCTTTACTTATTGCTGGAAACATGCTCTCATTCAGTCTCATCCCCCCAAAAAAAGAGGGACTCTCTCTCAACCCTTCAACTACCATTACATTTCTTCAACCTCCATTCTTTCTAAAGTATTTGAACCTATCCCTAACAGAAGGATTTGGAAACATCTCAAATCTTCTAATCATATCTCTAATCACCAGTATGGTTTTCATAAAAAACGCTCTACTGGTGATCTTTTCCTTCTCTCTGACTCTTGATCCTTTGCTCTTCAACATTTCAGCAAATCTTTTGCTGTCACGATGGGACATATCAAAACCCTTCAATAGCGTGTTGCACAAAGGTTTGATTTCTAAACTTTTCTCTTTCGAAATCTATTGTCTCTGATTTCCTTTTCAGTCATTTTATAGAAGCTTTTGTAAATAACCACCATTCATCCTTTAAATCTGTTAACAATGGTGTTCCTCAAGGATCTGTCCAACTCCCAACTTTTTTTTTTTTTACTTTTCATTAATGACATTCTATCAATTATTTCATCACCTATAATACTCCTATGTTCATGACCACCCTTCATCACTCCTTTCAATTTGAGATATGCTCCTCTAAAAGACAGTTAATTGACAGTAGAATGGTGGCCTTAGAACAACTAACTTCTGATTTTTTTGTATTCAAAATTGGGGCAGAGAAAACATGGTCATTTTCAATGACTCAAAAACTCATATTTCTTCATATCTCTACTCAACACAACCTTCCACACAACTATGACATCTTCGAAAATACACAACTCAAATCCTTGTCATTATATTTTTAGTGTTTCTTTTTCTTGTGATCTTTCTTAGAAGGATCACACTAAATATCTTTCTAAACAAACTTCCAAGAGGTTGGGTGTTCTGACATACCTTTGTAATTTCTTCACACAACCCCATTTGCTTGCTCTTTATAGGGGTGTTGTTCACCAATGTAGGAAGTATCCTCATACATCTGTGGTGATTCACTCATGCAACTCTCCTTGAAAAGATGGAGTCTACAGCTTTTCATCTTAACTCTTCCGACAAACTAATTCTCTGCAATTTCTTTTTGTACATTGAATTATTGCATCACTCTGTTTACACTCTTTTTATTACAATGGACTCTGTTCTTTTGAACTCTCTTGGAACATGCCTGTTACACTGAAGTGCAAATGCTACACGCTTTTTATACAGTCTTATCCTTTTCTCTGTCCAACTCTCTGACCTCAGACTTAATAGCTTTGCTCAATTCTGCATGTACTTCGACTGGTAAAATCTGGAATTCACTTCCTTAGACCCTGTTTTCCTCACTAGACTTGCACACTTTCAAACAACGTGTATTGAGGCATGTCAACCTTTAACTTGACCAGGTTTCCAGTATTTCCCCAACTCTGATGGAAATTGATAATGCTCTGGTCTTTATCCACCAGAGTATATATATATATATATATATATATATATATATATATATATATATATATATATATATATATATATATATATATATATATATATATATATATATATATATATATATATATATATATATATATATCGATCTTGCGGAAACGCAACTTTTATTCCTACTCAGATGATGATAATAATAATAATAATAAGAAATCATAAAATTTAAAATGTATCAAACCAGTCAAGGAGGAGCTATCTTTCTACAGAAATTGATATCTTTCAAGCAAGATTTTGGTATCTGTCATTTTTTACCTTGGCACTTGTTTTACTCATGAGAGTTTTCTCAGACAGAAATTTATAAGATAAGCGTGCAGGGTGCTATGATAGATTTTAAAAAAAAAAACGAATCCAACACAGCCACCTCTATACATATACTTACAAAAATTTTATACGCCGATATTAACCGATATTGATGCCTACCTCCATCCCTAATTTACTAATTTATTTTCACTAATATTTATGTTGGGAATATCAGATATAAATGAGTATTAAATGCTGAAGAATGAAGCTATTGTTGAAGTGAAGTGAATCTAGTAAAAGTAGCAACATGTTTGGTTACAAATTTAGTTGAAACCACAATAACAGTTGGTGTGTCAACTATGGAATGGGAATAAGTAGTTTTCAACAGAAAGCAAAAGGCAAGGAACTGGAAATGGTCATAATAACAAAGATATTTATATTCTTTAATAAGGAGTTGTAAAGTACCTAAGCAGTGTATGAAGTATACACAAAGTGTTCAAACTGCTCTTTGGACTATTTAGTATGAAAACATATATAGAGAAGTCTACACATAAATGGAAATCACCTTTAGAGGTAATGTTGAGGTTTGTGAAAACTTGTCAAAGATGTAGATTCCCGTGCATGCAGTCTTTTTATCTAAGTAGTTTTGTAATCTGGGTCAGTTTTTTCAGCAATATATATGGCTTTAAAGATCAGTGTTCAAAATTTATTGTATATATAAAGTGTAGTGGAAATGGAGAAAAAAAAAGGTGCAAAGGTGTTAACTGACATGATCGAAATGCTTGGGGAATTTTCAGGACAGAAAAAAAGATGTAAAATAAGAAAGAACACCAGCTAATACATTGTCAGTATCACTTATATATTCAAAGTCAAATTTAAAGGTGAAATCATTTTTAGATAAAATTTAACTTAAACTTCTATTGCCAAATAAAGAGCATGAAGAATGGGCCAAAATGAAAATTATTTTATTTAAGATGTCTGAGAAATTACCATTATAAATAATTGCTGGGCATGTCTTAAGGGAGAAAAAATTTTTATTCTTCTTACTGTGAGAATAGTGCATTTGTATTCAGGGTAATTAAGAGTGAAATGAGAAAACATTATTATTTCACTTAAATTACCACAACAAGCTTCTGCAGTGGTATGTGAATGTGTTGAAAAATAGAAACAGAATTTGAAGTAATTGCGCAGTCAGCAAGATAAGATTCAGATTTAACATAATCGAAGAAATAAAATAACATTGACACACTTCTGTTATAATAATGACAGTGATGAGGTTAATAAATATGTACAATTTTAAGACCAGACACTCTTTATATCTTTAACACAGATACAGACACGTGTAAACTCTGGAATCATTACTAAGTATAATAAAAATTTAAGAGCATTTTGAGTAAAATAACTGACAATAAATGAAGACATTGAATGTAATGATTCAGTTAAACAATATAGGTTAATTGATGATAATGTTAATATCGATGAAAAACTTTAATATAAAATGGAAGAGGATGAAAAAAAATATACACAATAAATATGACACACAAGAATGAGCAAACTAAAAATTATGATACCAAATTTACAATGAATTGCCAAAAAAGATGAAATTAGAAAAATAAAAAATAAAATATTATATATAATATATATATATATATATATATATATATATATATATATATATATATATATATATATATATATATATATATATATATATATATATATATATATATATATATATATATATATATATATATATATATATATATATATATATATATATATATATATATATATATATATATATATATATATGTGTGTGTCCCACATAAAACCAGCTCCACTGACTAGTTAAGACAAATTTGAGAAAAAACAAGTAGAACACACAACACCCATGTCAAAATTTAAATTTATTCACAAAAGTATTATGGTAACTTACAGAGTAAGTTGGAAATGAGCTCCCTGTGTTTGAATACATTTGTTTGCACATGTAATTACAATCATACCAACCTTACATAAATTTTTTGCCAGTTCTTCAAACATTTTCAGGTTAAATATCCTCACAGATAAAAATAACAAGTCAGTCCAGGGAATGTGGCTTTCATAATTTTGTTTATTGTGCATTCCTCCATATAATATTTTGAAAATAAAGGTCAGTGGGGAATGAAAAGTGTAACATGGGTCACAATCTTACCGAAAAAAATTTTTTTTTACTTTTTATTTTGTTGGCTGTGCATATAGAAAGTTCAAAAAATTTTCATATAAACATCTATCCATAGAACATTGGCACACTGATTTGATTAGCAGAAACTACATACTAAACTCCAATTTTCCAAGCACGAGTTGAATGATACAGATTATAAGGATTATTAACATCCAGCAGACTTCACACATCCAGAAAGATGAAACCATGTCTTACTGGTTGTGAAACCCATCATCAGGTCATGTTCTCTATCCATAATCTTTTTTAGAATCCACCTGCAATACTTAACATTTCTTTATATCACCTGGTTGTAATTTCTGGAAATAAACACACTAAGGTTTCAAGGAATAAGATGAACAATAGAATTCCACTGCTGTGACAAATTTGTTGAGCAGGTGACAATTCTCTACTAAATCTGAATCTGAACAGAAGGCAGATGATTACGATTGGTCAATTCAGAATTAGAGCTGTAATGAAATCTAGGACAGAATTTCAGATTTAATTCCAGTTATACTCTTAGCTAGAACAAGAATTTTGCAAATTTCTGGACAGAACTATCTTTCCTTCTTTATATACAGATTCTTCTAGCTATCCGCAAAGATGTTAATTATTTTTAAAATACATGGATAACTGACTTGCTAAATGTACAACAGATTTTTTTTTAATTTACTAACGACTATCCTATACCTTAGTGCACAAAATTTTTTAAAATAGGATCTACAGAAAATGTCTACTGTACTCAATTTTAAATAAAGACAATCACAATTAGTTTTTATTTTTAATTTACGCTACAATCACTACCCTAGGCAAAGAATCAATATGAAAATAAAAATAATAATACTATAACACCTAAATCATTCATATAAATAGTAAACTATATCTAAATTTGCTAATGAACAACTAGCTTTGACAGTCTGAGGTAAACCATTCTAAGTATAAATCCCTGTTGCTGAAAAGTATTTTGTTAATTCCTGACAAAATTTTCAATAGAAAATATACTTGCAACACAAAGTTACCTCTGAGAAATTTCATAGCGAAAATATTTCTATTAACTTTGAATTAATGATTGAGATTTTCCTTTAGAAGGTTTAAAGTTTTTTCCCCATGTATAGACAGTAGTTTATGGTTTAAATTTACAAGTACAATTAAAGAATAAAACGATTCTTAAACTGTGTTGGTTTCTCCCTTAGATTTTGTGGTAGAAGAATTTCGGCTATTTTTCGTAATTAATAGCGTGCGAACGCAATACTGTTACTCTAGCATATTGAAGGTTAATATTTTTTTATAGTGAATTCTTGTACAAATTATGTATTCCTCAACCTTATTGTAAAAGGTCAGGGGTTTTCAGTTGTGAATATCGAAGTAATCTTGTAATTTCCGGGTCACTACCACAGAAGTTCGAGTGCCCGCATTTCCGCACTATTGATTATGTAAAATAGCTGAAACAGAACTGGAGATTTGAACTTGTGAAATATAAAATGCAGGCATGAAGCTGATTTACTTGATCTGTAGAAATATTTACAATTGCACTTTTGATAAATATAGAGAAGGAAACTTTTTATATACCACAGCTACTTAACTGTGTAAAATTATTAGATTTAAAGAAAATAGATATAAAAAATTTGGTGAGTTAAGCATTTTTTTTATTGTATTAAATAAACTTTATTACTTTAGGCCATACCTACAAGCAGGTCTTTTAGCATATATATATATATATATATATATATATATATATATATATATATATATATATATATATATATATATATATATATATATATATATATATATATATATATATATATATATATATTTTATAGCAATTAGAAATAGAAATGACGATTCTAGAAAAAATTCTTTACTGATTCAAACTAATTTAACTCCAGCTTCAAAACCGAATTTGGCATTTCATTAAAAAAATATAAAAATAAAAATAAAAAATAAAAATAAAAAATCAAAAAAAATCTGTAAAGTCCTCTTGGCAGATTTTTGTTATTTAAAATATTTAATGAAAATGCTTGTTTAAAAGAGCTAGTAAAAACATACACACCCTTTCTTGCACAGAAAATGGCGTTCTTGAAGACAAGAGGCTACATTCTCCCAAATTTAACTAGCATATGAAGATGATTTATCAGCTTGATGTAAGTCATACAAAAAAAATGATTCAAAGACCAACCTCCCAAATGCACAATTATGCACAACACCCTGAACACAATTGTAAATAATTGATATTTTATTCAAATATGATGATTTGTACTTACCTCGTGAGTGGGACCGGTATTACGTGGGACACCCTGTAAATATATATACCATATATACGAGACATTAAACTTTTAAGTAACATGAATATATTTTGAAGTCAATTACTGCAAATTTTAAAATAATATTCTATCATAAAAACCATTCTAAAAAAATCTGTCATACAAATTAAAAAAAAAAAAAAAAAATTTGTCAAAAGTAATTCCATTTCATATTCTGAATCATTCTGTAACCAAAATGGTGTATAATAAATATTATTAAGTTAATATTAACAAAAAAAAAAAAATTCTTTTTTTAATGCTTAACAAGCACTGGTTATACTTGTTCTTCCTAACAATGTTTACACTTGCGTACATAAACTTGACAGTTCACCCAAATAATATTTGCACATTTTAAATATATAATAAATATTTCCAATGAAAGAAAAGTTAATCACCTGATACACATTTCTAATGTTTGATGGAACACTGTAAGCATAGGAGCTGGGAGGCCTAGGAGGTTCCATGAAGGTGTAAACAGCAGCTTCCCCTCTTTTCATGGCTAAGGCATTCAACTCCACAGTTGGAGTCAATTTAGCTATATATATATATATATATATATATATATATATATATATATATATATATATATATATATATATATATATATATATATATATATATATATATATATATATATATATATATATATATATATATCATTAAAAATATAATGGACTACATTTTAGCCCCATATCACAGAGTCTTCGTTATGGTTCAGCAACTCAACCTAAACCCAAAATGAAGAATGCATTCTCGGCTACACACAGGCCTACAGTGAATGTGCACAGAGCTATGCAGAAGCTGACAAAAATGCATGGAAATGTCAAACAGACTAACATACTTTTATCATAAATTCAAAAAATAAATGCTGCATAGCTCCAATTTATATGATAGTTAAAATTCGCAGTGATAATAAATTGCATTGCTTAGGTTGCAAGTTCAAATACAAATTCTTTTGAGATTTAAGATTTTCACCAATATAAAACTTTTCACATCCTTTACGATGTACAAAGCAAACTTCCTTCCCTTCTCAGCATGAGGTCAGCAATTTTTAACGAGTAAACTGCCAGTATTGTTGTCAAGTAAAAATGACAATTTTTCTAGATAAATAAAACTTCAAAGGTTCCAATTTATTTCAATAAAGAATGGCAATTACTGCAGATGGTGGGGCTTATCATAAATCCCAGAGTAAATTTTTCTTTTAAAATTTAAAATTTGGAGAAATAGAATGAGAGATAGTTCAATTTGAAAAAAATGTTAAAATATTTTTAATTTCTGTCAATAAATTCAGAGTCTAAACCTTGTGGCCCTCAAAAATTGGTCTGATATAATGGATCATTTGATATACTTAAGGTGGTGAGAAAAGACGAATGAAGGAGACACCAAGACCAAGTTTTCTAAAAATCTTAAATTTCAATGATTTTCCTTAATAATTTCCAAATCCAGGGAAAACCTTATTCAGATTCTCAACCTCTATGTAAATTTAATACTATGGAACAAAATTTTTTTAAAAATATTTATAATTTTTTATTTGTAGGCCTAAGAACAAAGACATTAAATCCAGTCACCACTGGCAAGAACTTTGACTCAAAAAAACTCCACGTTAATTTACGCTACAATCACTACCCTAGGCAAGGAATCAATATGAATTTAAAATAAAAATAACAGGCAACTAAGCACAGGACTTTATCAAGATTCCATGGTAGTGCATTAATATGAGAAGAAATAAAACCAAATAGTCCTACCATAGAAAACTAATACTACTAATTGTTTAATTACAATACAGACATATGTAAATGAAATATCAGAAACAACATATATCAATTAAAAATACTGCACTTCTTTCCATCATTTGCAATTTTCCACCACTCTCCTTTTCTTTTTCTTCTATTCCTTGAAATAATAAACATTTTTTACAAACATTTTTGGATTTAGCATGGGCTCTTCATTAAGTCCTGTATTTAGCTATTGCTATAGAGGTTTTTGGGTAGAGATTATTGGCTATGGTACTGGAATTAATATCTCTGCATAATATTGTTATGTGGATGAAATATTTGTTCTCTGGCCTACAAATCAGAATATAGATCTATTTTTAACAAATACTAACTTTGTTACCTAGCATTAAATGTACATTTGAGGTTGAAATCTGAAAAAAATCTTTCTGGATTTGGAAATTCATTTAAAATTCAAAATTATAGCAAACCTGTACATGGTGTCTCCTCATTCATTTCTTTCCATACCACACCAAGTATATCAAAAGGTCTATTATACCTTAAAAATTTTTGAGGGCCACGAGATTATCAGATCCTGAATTTATTGATTTAAAATGCTTTTTTTTTTAGCCTTTTCACAATTTGTCTACCTTTCTTATTTCTAACGTTTTAATGTACGAATCAGTGATAAATACCTCTCCACACATCCCCTTTTCTACTGCTACGAATTCGAAAATTTTGAGTTACCAGAAAAAAATGTATTTTTCACCTTTACTTTCACAATGGCACTGAAGGTTTACTATTTAACAATTGTCCACCTTTTCATGCTGGAAAGATATACTTGGCACTGTGTTGGGTATTTTATATTGGTGAAAAACTGAGGGTAAATGCAGCCCAGCTAAAAAAAATTATATTACTTATAGACTTGAAATTGAAGAAAAAACAAATATTGCTTTTAAAATTGTAAATTGTAGCATACAGAATACAAGTACTTATTTTAAGTTCAATTAAATTTGGAAAACACAAAGGACACAACTTCAAAAAATTTCAATGATCAATTTGTATTGGGAATACAGTCATGCAAGTTGAATTTAAGTATGTATTATAGGCCTACTTGATAAATCAACTTTAAAAATAAAACACAAAAATAAACTGCTTGATATATGAGAATAGGAACAGACAATATTAAAAAAAAAAAAATCTTATGAGGGAACAAAAGAATTTCATTGAAAACATTGTTCGCTTCTGGTTTTGACAAAATGCTGGAGTTTCATTTTGACATGTCAAAATTAGAGCTACTTAATGTCAGAACAATTTAAGTACTGTCCAACTGATGTTTGTACTTAAATTTACAAAACTATAATTCTTGGTCCCAAAGACTGGTTTTGTGAATGGCAGTAGAATTTTACACACCAAGTGCAATTTTGAAAGACTTTGTAGCATATTTAGCTCTTGATAAACAAACAAAACAAAAATGATGAATTTGCCTTCTTCTAAAACTTAATTCAATGGGAAGCTCAAGAAATGTTTCTGCTAGTGCTATAGGCTTTTATGGCCCATCAATTTCTCAGTTAATGAGTATTCAAACTACCCAATCAGAGGTTTGTCAACATAAAATGTTTATGTTGCCTGCAGGCTGCATAGTTTGCAGAAAATATCTGGCTGTAATAAAATACTAAGAGTACCAAGATTGTGGTATTACTTTTCATTAATAAGTATGTTGACTGAGTAAACACTTATATTAACAGAAAGAAGGCAGACTTTATCTATAACAGGTGCTGTACTTTTCACTTTGTTTTAATTGTAAGACATTATTTCAATATAAATTCACTCTTTTAATAAGTTTAATATTTAATATAATTATGTTAAGGGATAAATACAACTTCCCCTTCAGAAAAGTGAAAAATATTAGTTTCTAAAAAGAAAAAGAAAATGAACCAATACATACTTTGTTTATTATGCCTTTGAGTTTTAGGAGGAGGATGCTTAAACTTTGTCTTCTCTAAAGCAACAGCTGCTGCCAAATGTTGAGCTTTTTTAATACTAGGTCCTGAAGCTGAATATTCTTCATCATTATCACCAAGTTTTAAGGTTACTGTAAAAACTTTTTTGTGAGCTGGACCCTTTTCATCTGTTAAACAATACTGATGGGAAATCTAGGGAAGAAATAAAAATTAAAAAAACAAGTGAAAATTTAAACATTAGTATATTTGTATCATTTACAATTAATTTCAAATATTAATTTCTTGCAAAAGAATTGTACATTAGGAATTTTTTCCTCAAATCACATTTTCCCATATATATATATATATATATATATATATATATATATATATATATATATATATATATATATACCTCTGGAGACAAAGGCCAAAGGCCTACTAATTTCCACCAGAGTTGGGATATACCAAATATCTGGTCAAATTAGAGGCTGACATGTCCCGATACAGAGCATTTGAAAGTGTTCAAGTAAAAGGAAGTTGGGAAAGCAGATAAAGGAAGTGTGGACCAGAATTTACCAGTAAGATTGAGCAAAGCAGCTAAGTATGGGGTCAAAGAGTTGAACAGAGAAAGGATGAGACTGTGTAGAAAGGCATGTAGAATGAGCACTTCTCAGTGGAGAAGGTATACAACCTGAGGTTCACAAGAGCAGTGTCCAATGTAATAGCAATAGTATATAGTGAGTGAAGCAACAATTCAATGAACAGAAAAATACTTGAGAGAACTGGTGAGAATAGGAAAGTTGAGGAGATGAAAAGCCATAAACTCCACCTTTTCAAGGAAAGCTGTATGAGCAGAACCACCCCAGATACGTTAGGCATACTCTATACAGGGGAGATCAACACCTTCTATAAAGAGGAAGCAACTGGGGTTATGTAAAGAAATTACAAAGGTGCCTAAGAACACCCAACTTCTTAGAAGCTTGTTTAGAAGTAATGTGATCTATCCAAGAAAGATCACAAGAAAAAGAAAAACTGGGAATATTAAGGTCAGACGAAAGTTCGAGTTGTGTGTTTTTGAAGATGTCATAGTTATGTGGAAAATTGTGTCATTACTTTTACTTTGTTTTTATACTGAAGTGGGCATATGATGACATAAAAAAATTAAAGTTCAAACATATGTATATTTAAAAAGAGAAGGAAGAGAAAGCCATCAGTAATAATGTAAATATATATATATATATATATATATATATATATATATATATATATATATATATATATATATATATATATATATATATATATATATATATATATATATATATATATAGTAACTCATATTTTAGTATAAAAAAAATAACTATTGCAAAGTTCAATTTCTAACTTTCCTTTTCAAGATGAATAATTATTCTTGGAGATATATTATCTTATCAACCCATTTATATTTTACATTCTCATCTTCCCTTCTTGCAGTTTTTTATCTCAATATGAAACTATATAGGACTATATAATATAAATATGACCAATTATTAAATAGATATATTTTAAATCCCTAATCTTAGAGTATAATTTGATTTATAAAAATGTATAGTAATATACCTTATTATATCTTGCCAGTTCATTTATAAGACACATTGGAGTTTTTTCTCTTGCTGATGCAGTAGATGTACTTAAATCTGAGCTATCAACGTGACTTAAAATACTTCCTCCTGACACACTACGATTGGCAATGCCATTAACAACAGCGCTAATCCCAGTAGATCCTCCTGAGGAACTATTCTGGTTATTGATCATATTCATAGGATTCTGCATACCAGATCTATTATTATTGTTCATTATCATCATCCCTGTTCCAGAAGAACCAGTACCTCCTTCTCCTGACTGTGGAGGCCCAGTGTGTGATTGTTGCTGTTGATGCTGTTGTTGATGCTGATGCTGCTGTTGCTGATGCTGTTGGTGTTGGGGATGAGGTTGTTGCTGAGGATGCTGATGATGGTGTGGTAATGGTTGAGGTGCTTGATTCATTTGTGTATGCTGCATCTGCTGATGGTGTGGATGTTGTGAATGATGAGGATGATGATGACTATGGTTTGAATTCATGTTTCCAGAAGTTATCCCAGGTATCTATGAAAAGGAAGTTAAATAAAAAAGTAAATAAATAAATAAGTAATAAATAATAATAATAATAAAATTTAATTTAAAGAATTTTAATTACAATGATTTATTTAATATTTAATAATAGCTAATTTTTAAGAGCAAAATTTAAATTTTATTGACATTACATACCTGATGAGTATGATGAGGCATAGAATGAGATGTCTGACTTAAATGAGCTGTACCAGATTGAAGGTGAGGCTGCTGCGGTCCTTGAGTATTATGGTTACTACTGCTATTTGAATTTGAATGATTAGACATGCGAGGAGGAGGAGGAGGATGAAGTGGTCCACTATGACTATGTGACACAGAGTGGGGAATTGAGTGATGAACCGAATGTGGACCATTATGATGATTATGAGAAACATGATGAGGTGCTCCAGGATGGGGATGGTACTGGGAATGTGGAGGAGCAGTGTGAGGTGGTTGTGGCATTCCACTCGGATGTGGAGGTGGGACTGGATGATGTGACTGAGAAGGACCATGAGGTCTTGGTGCAGCTCCATGTGGAGGATGATGAGGATGGTGGTGGTGATGATGATAAGGACCATTCATGGTATGATGATCATGTCCAGAGTCAGGATGGTTCATGGCCTGTGTCATCACTGCCATTCCTCCTCCTGGGCCCATCATGGGTGCCATGCTTACCAAACCTATATAATAGTAATAAAAATATTGTAATAACAATGTGTCAAAATTCTAACAAAGATTTAGCAATAAGAGTTAAAAAAAATCATACCTTGCATAGAAACTGGTGGAGGTTGGGTTGTCATGGAAACCATCATGGGAGGACGTTGCTGATGTGGAGGAACAAGACTTGGCTGTGCCATTCGAAGTGGTACTTGAGCCATTCTGTATAAAGGTAAAATAAAATTTAATAATTAAAATCTTATATAATCTATATATATATATATATATATATATATATATATATATATATATATATCACTACAGCACACAAAAAAAACTTGCAACAGTTCATCCAATCTCTGGATTATAAAACAACACTACAAAATTATATTATACCATAAAAAAATCCATACTGCTTTCAGAAACTACATCTACCATTCAAAACCATCTGCAAACATAATATGACACCCAATTTAAAAAAATAAAAAAAATAAAAATTAATGCAATATTTATTTTTTTACTTTCTTTTATTTATTTATTTATTTTTTGTCTCCCAAGATGCTATTCTCTCCACCTTTTGAAGAACAACTGCCAAATATTTCCCACCATAAAAATTAATGATTACACAGACAATTATAAATGCCTAGTGTCTAGTTATAATAATACAACCTGAGATCTAAATAACGTAATGAACAAAGGTTAACAATTAACATAATGACTGCCTCAGCTCCAAATATTCACAATTACACTACTCACCCAAGGCAGATGATAACCCAACACTCAGCCAACAATATTCCTAACAAGTAAACTTCCAGTTGACAAAATCCCTACCATTCTAGAACTAGCATTTAACACCAACATAACATTCACTCCACACGTTAACAATATTGCCTGATGAGCCAAACACAAAACTAAATGCATTAAAAACACTCACCAGCACAGACTAGTCAAAAGAAAGAACCTCTTGCAATAATTTATAGATAACATCTAGTAATTAAATAATATATATATTATCTACATGGATTCTTGTATTCTAACAATATAACAAAAACTAGAAATAGACAAAACAAGACCTTAAAAACAATAACAAGCATTCACAAAAAAAAAAAAAAAAAAAAAATCATTAGTACTAATTCCCACTGTGCATGGGAAAATTTATGAAAAAAATTTAATTTTTTTTTCTGCACATCAACAAAATGGTTGCATATTAAAATAAAACTTTCAGATGTTGTATAGTTGGGCAAGATACACATTTTTTATTTAGACAAAATTTTTTGTATACCATACTATATTGCTGCTGTGCATTGTAAAAATTTTTCCCATGCGCAGCACCATGATAGGGTACACAAAAAATTATACTAAATAAAAAATGTGTATTTCAACCAACTGTACAACCTCTGAAAATTTCTTGTTGATAGGTTAAAAAAAAAAGTTAAATATTATCACTTTGTTTCTGGTTAGTTTTACCCCACTTTTGAATAACATTGATCCTTTCACTGTGGCAGCTTTCTTTGCAGCATTGGATAAGAAGCTCTTTAGATTTTTTAAATATAATTTATTTACTTACATTTTCAAGTTTTTATTTGAGTTACCCACTGCAATTCAGTTTTTATTACTAACAATTTTGAGGGATAACTTTCATTTTTTTTCTATATCTTAGAAAACAAAATTTGATAGGTAGTGTCAGTTTAGATTTATATGCTATATATATATATATATATATATATATATAGTATATATATATATATATATATATATATATATATATATATATATATATATATATATATATATATATATATATATATATATATATATATATATATATATATATATATATATATATATATATATATTATTTTGCTGAAAAATGGTATAGCAATACAACAAATATTCCCAAATGGGAACAAAAAAATTTCCACCTCCCAAACACTGTTAAAATATTTTGATGATGATCTTATTTCTTACATTACTGAAGTTATTTATTGACTTTCCAATAATATATTAATATTTATTAAAAAAAATAAAAAAAGTCAAATTGAGCCACAATTATAGGTTGTAAGAATAGGGGGGTGAAGCAGGTAAAAAATTGGGTAAATTAAATAAAGGTACTAAAAAAAAAAATTTTTTTATTTAAGTGAAAATGTTAGAGAGGGTACAATCTTCATAAAAAATACCTTTTATTTCAAACTTTATAAGAAACTAAACTACTCAGTTGAGTCTAAAAAAAATGTCCTGTATGGGAACAGCAGCTGTAAATGGGTTAAGAGGATTTAATTAATAAGAGAACCCTACCAGTTATTTGGCATTCCAATAAAAAATCATGGATAACCAAAACTATCTTTCAAGAATGGTTCACTTCATATTTTTCTAATACTGTGAAAGATTACTGCTAGAGCCAGAACATTGACTTCAAAGTCCTTTTGCTTTTAGACAATGTTCCTGGCCATCCTACTTCTCTCAATGATCAAAATGATAAAGTCATTTTTGCCGTTGAATACAAGCTGTCTGTTAAAACAAATGGATCAAGGAACAATAGCAACATTCAAAGCTTTTTATCTCTGAAGCTCTAAAAACCAAATTTCATTACCAGAATTTTGGAAAAAAATAACACATACGACAATTTAAAATAATTAGATGTCATGGGAAGAAATCACTGAATCTAACATGCAATCTGTTTGGAAGTATTTCCAACCTCACTGTGCAAATGACTTTATAGGTTTTGAGAAACAAATGACAATTATTAATAAAATAATTTTGTTAATAAGGAATCTTGGCTCTGATGAAGTAGATTGTGCACATGTACATGAATTAATTGATTCACTTGCACAAGAGTTAAGTGAAGATGATCTTCAGTAGGATGAACAGCGTGCATTTGAAGCAGAAAAAAATAATGAAACTGAGCAGACAGACAAGCCAATTCTGATCACCAGTATGGCTTTCGTCGCTCGAGGTCAACTTTTGACATACTTTCCTATCTTACTGATCTATGGTCTTCTGCCCTTAGGGACTTCGGGGAGTCTTGTGTGGTGGCGCTTGACATATCCAAGGCTTTCGACCGGGTATGGCATGCGTCGCTACTCTCTAAGCTCCCTTCATTTGGGTTTCCTCCTCCTCTTTGCTTATTCTTGTATACTTTTTTCTCAGATCGTTCCATTTCGGCACTTGTAGATGGAGAAACCTCTTCCTCTTTCTGTCAACTGTGGTGTTCCTTAGGGTTCTATTTTTTCTCCAACTTTATTCTTACTTATTATTAACAATCTTCTCAACTGCACTTCTAACTTTTGCTTCTAGAGTTGCTTCTTGTCATGAACTTTCAGATTCTATTCTTTTCAATCTGGATGGGATTTTCCAGTAGAGCCATAGCAACCTTATAAAATTCAAAAACACCTCCCAACTTTCCTATCTTCCATGATTCCTCTCCTGTCTCACCTGTACATAACATTAACATTCTTGGCCTAAACATAAACAATAAATTGTCTTTGAAACCACATATCACTTCAAAGCATCATTTCTATAATGTGATTTCCGAGTTCCTGTTCTATAGCTCGATATGCTTAGCCACAATGATGATGCAAAGTACTTTCTCGTGGGTGGAAGACAATTTAGAGCTCTCCTGAGAACTGTATATTGAAGACTGTTCCATACTGGAATAATCTATTATGGGAGGGGAAAGTACAAGCTGAGTGATGAAGCATATCATCTATAAGGCATCCTCTAAGAAGCTGAGAGTACTATTCAGGTTGCAAGAATTTTTTTCTTCTGAGCAGTTACTCCAATTATATAAGGGTCTTTATTCACCTTTGTAAGTACTGTTCTCACATTTTGGATGGGAGGGAGGGGAAGCTCTATTTCCTCCACTCTTCTGGATAGTGTTGGGTCTAAAGTTAAAAGATTAATAACCTGTCCCCTACTTTCAAACTCTCTTGATCCTCTATATCTGTGATGTGACACTGGCACACTATCTCTTTTCAATAGGTACCACAATGGCAGGTGCCTGAGGGAATTGGTCTCTTACATTCCTCCCCCATTGGGTCTGCTCTCATTCACAAGGGGTGCCCTGCTTATGCACAAATTTAATGTGGATGCTGGCAACCCCAGGCTTGCCTGTTGTGGTGCCTCCTTTCCAGTCACCTCTGTTCTATGGAAATCTTTACCATCATCTATTTTTCCTCCTGTATTTAATCTTCCTCTTTTTAAGGCTTCTGTCTCTTCCCACCTGAGGAATGTGCATTAGGTTTAGGTTTGAGTGGGTTTCCTCCTCTTTTCTATTTGCATATGCCCCTTCCTTGAATGGCTTTGTCCATGATTGGTGGTGAACTGTAATATATATATATATATATATATATATATATATATATATATATATATATATATATATATATATATATATATATATATATATATATATATATATATATATATATATATATATACCAATCAGGGATGGAATTTTGCCAGGGACAGAGCCAAGGTCTCCCAAATTTGGCCCAGGCCAGGGCTTGGGCCAGGGTTGCCTAAAATTTTATGTTAAGAAAATTAGATAATTTTAATTGAGATTTATTTAATTACAAGAAAGAGTAGAACAATCAACATTCATTTAAATTAATTATATGCATTTTCTCCAAAAAAAAATTCAGAAAATTACAGATTTTGTATTATAAAAGTTTAAAAAACAAAAAATTTAAAAAATTTTTATTCTGATACACAATAGATTCAACAGGTTTACTTAGGTAAGATCCTAGGGTAAAGTTTGAAAGATATGTAAGATATAAAATTAGCAATATAATCTGTATTTATTCATATCATATGTATCAAACTTGTATCATTTTGCTACATTTCAAAATTATTTTGTTTATACTTTCAGTCACTGTGGCTAAAAGATCAGCTTCGGCAGTATGGAAGTACTTTACAATGTTTCAGTATAGGCTTGAAATAGCTAAATGTAACATCTGCAGTCAAGAAATTAGAAAAGGACCTCTGGGTGCCCCAAGTAAAAAATTATGGGGACATCTAAAACCAAAGGACAAAGAACAACATTCACTAGCAGTAGAGGAGCAGTCAAAAGAAAGAAAAAAATATTGAAAAAGCAAGAAAAAAAAACATAATTTTCTTGTATTTTGTTTGATTTAATCCACCATTAAGTATGATTTGCCATTTTAACCCTGGCAGGCAAACCCCAGTTTTCCCCAATTTTTAGCCAGGGTCAGTAAATATGGCTGGGGCCCCAGTCATATATATATATATATATATATATATATATATATATATATATATATATATATATATATATATATATATATATATATATATATATATATATATATATAGAAAACTAACAAACAAAAATTTCAACTTTCAGGAGTTATGAAAAATTAGGATTATAATGATATAACTGAATTAATAATTTTTTGTGGAAATATGAGCCTTTCTGAATATTTCTATTTAAAAAAGTTAATGGAAATTTGCAAATTACTATTTTATTAATTTTTTGAAAATTGAAGGTGATGAAAAAATGAAACCAGGTAAAACTAACAACTTGTATGGGGGAAAACAAACAATTGCACAATATTTATAAATGTCTATTCAGTAGTGAGTTTAATTAATATAAATGAATGAAACTAGCATTATAGATTATCTAAAACATAATTTGAAGAAAAAAAAAATCATATTTAGACTGAAATATTTGACAAAAATCAAAGGTATGTATGAGAAAAATTTATGCAAATTTTTCAGTATATTCCCTTTGTCAAAATGACTTGATAATTGACCTGTATATAGTGAAATCATTGATATTCATTTTGTTATACTTAAACTTTTTATGTTTACTGCCCAAAAAAAGTTGAATTACCACAAATACCCATGATCATGGAAGTTTAAAATTTTTTTTTTTTTCTTAATATATATTACATTCAAAGGTTGAATAGTTGGGTATGATACACATTTTTTATTGTAACAATTTTTTCTTTACCCAATGATTTTGATGCTGTGCACAGGAAAATTTTCCTGTGCATAGCACCAAAATGGTTGAGTATACAAAAAAAATTTCTAAATAAAAAATGTGTAACTTCCCAACTTGTACAACCTCTGAAAAATTCTAAAAGATTTTATATCCAACCATTTTATAGCTATGCATGGGAAAAATAATAATTTTTTTCCCATGAATAGCAGCAAAATGGTTAAGTATACAAAAATCTTTATAAATAAAAACTACATATCTCACCCAACATCATAACCTCTGTAAAGAATTTTTTTTTTTTGTATACTCAATCATTATAAAGAAATTTTTTTTTTTTTTTATATTCAATCATTTTAGTGCTGTGCAAAAGGAAAAATTTTGGAAAATTTTTTATTTTCCCATGCACAGCAGCAACAAAATAGTTAGGTATATAAAAAAATTTGCAGAGGTTGTACAGTTGGGCAAGGTATCCATTTTTTATATAGAACAATTTTTTGTATATCCATCCATTTTGGTATAGTGCACAGGAAAATTTTTAAAATTTTGCTGACAATAGGAAATTTTTTTAAAATTTTTAAAACTTTTCCTGAGCACAGTATTAAAATTGTTAGGTATGCAAAAATTTTTCTAAATAAAAAACATATCTAGCCCAATTTTATAACCTCTGAAAATTTCATATGCAGCGATTGAAAAATATAAAGTTATTCAGACTTTTTAATGGTTAGTTTTACCTAGTGACGTGGTCAGTTTTAGCCTGTTTCAGAAAAATATTTATTTTCTAAACTTTAAAGAAAATTTATATTATTTTATATGCAAACACTTACATTTCAATTTTTTAAACCACTTTTAGTTGTTTTTTTCATAATCAGTATGTTTTTTTTTTTTTTTTTTTGGGGGGGGGGGGCAAACTTTAGAAAAAAATTACATTTTGGTAAAAATATCTATCCTTTAAAATGGGGAAAAAAATTTTTGAGCTATGGTTTGGTTATCATTTATTAATTGAGAATATGAAGTTACTTTCATTAAAAAAATATTTGATTCAAATTTACTTTTAAGGATGGTTAGTTTTCCAACTCCTGTACCCACTGACCTATGAGTGGCAGTGACAAACATTGTTGTAAATATATATATATATATATATATATATATATATATATATATATATATATATATATATAT
>SEYY01024554.1:5000-7500 GCA_009176605.1 Armadillidium nasatum | reverse complement strand
CTGAAGAAGTCGTCGAATAGATGAATACTTCCCCATTTAATGTTTAAGCAATTTACATATAGCCCATGATAGTTATATAAACTTTAACCCTAAGGGTAGGAGTCTTTATAGAGCTTTGTGAGAGAAGTAGGGCCAATCTTGACCTATTCAACCCTAATACCTTTTAAAGTTTGCTTTTTGAATTAAATTGACTTTTTTGATTGCTTGGGTTGAGTTAGTGTATTAACTTGAATTTAATGATTGACTTGACTCTACTGTATAACTGGGCCTGAGTTTTTGAGCAGAGTTTTGAGAGATCTTGCTTGTCTGGGTTAGTTATGTTTCTACTAGGCTAAAATTTGCTTAATTTTCTACTTTAAAATTTATTTCTGAGCTTACACTAATTAGCCAAATATCCAAGTTATTAATTCTTGGAAACAAAGTAAATCCCACAATCCCCTTTTTTTAACAATTGCAGAACATTTTAAATGGTAAGTTTTTTTAATTTCTTTTTATTATTTATAGGTTAATGTAATAGAATTAAGTTTATTCTTGGATACGCAGTAACATATCTGCTTTAAGCGTTTTCAAGGGTTTCAGCGCCACTGAAATCCCAACATATATATATATATATATATATATATATATATATATATATATATATATATATATATATATATATATATATATATATATATATATATATATATATATATATATATATATATATATATATTGCAAGTTTTTATTTTGAAACACTTGTATATTAATCATATATCTAGTCGATAATTTCTAGTGGTACGACGTAACAACATTTAAGTATAATAATTATATTATGATTTATAAGTTATTTAAGTAATTTCATTTTTATAGAATCATTAATGATAAAATATATTTATAATTATCATTAATAATAATAATAATAATAATAATAATAATAATAATAATAATAATAATAATAATAATAATAATAATAATAATAATAATAATAATAATAATAATAATAATAATAATAATAATAATAATAATAATAATAATAATAATAATAATAATAATATTTAACTGCTTTATTAATCATTAAGGTATTTAGAAATTTACACTTGTTAATATTAATTGGCTTTCTGAAATTCGTCTTCAAATAATGTTATTTACACAGCATTCATCTTTTGTTTGATTATTTAGTTATCTAAAAATTTACAGAAATGCTTTTATTTAAATATACAAACATTATATATGTTTCATTTATTTTATAAAAGTTACATTATATATTCATTTAATTATTTATAATATATGATTTAAAACGACTAATATTGAAGTATTCAAAATTTTGTGCTAATTTCCAAAACGATGTCTCTGCGAATTTCTCTGACAAAAGACTAGAGCTAGATATACACATCTCTTAAAGTCACAATCGGTACAAATATAGAAGTCAAAATCGGTATAATATTGAAATACGGAATAAATGGAAATTTTTGCGTTTATTATAAAATTTGTCTGTGGTTTCCTTTGATAAATAAACCTTACGCTTTATTCCTAGTTCCGCTTAGTCTTCCCTAATATAATTGTGTGCATTTTTTATTCTTCAGTTTATGTCTTCATGAACATATAATTACAATATTTTGCAATACTGTAAGAAATACCCACAAAACAATAGAACAATTAAGAATAAAAAACAACAATTATATTGTTGGTATGTGCTTGAGGTGATGTGTTCTGGTCTGCACATTTGTGAAGGCTGGGATTTACACAAACCAAACAATTGAGCATTTATTGATGAAGGAAAGATGACAAGAAGGAAATATATATATATATATATATATATATATATATATATATATTATATATATATATATATATATATATATATATATATATATATATATATATATATATATATATATATATATATATATATATATATATATATATATATATATATATATATATATATCTAAGCGCAAAATGAAGCGCAAAAGCGCAATTTGCGCTTTAAAATTTTTTTTTTTGCGCTTTTGCGTTTTGCGCTAAATTTCGAAAATGTGCGCTTTTGCATTTTGCGCTTAACAACTTTTTTAAGAGCGCAAAAGCGCAAATTTGCGCTTTAAAAAATATTTTGCGCTTTTGCGGAAGTTTTTTGAAATTAGCGCTTACCAATTTGCGCTTCATCATTTTTCTTAATAAAAAACAATTTTGGGCTTATATTTCAGTTTCTTAAATTTTATTACTCTTTCTGCTAATTAAAAGTTAATACTTAAACTAGGAATGCCGATATATAAAAAAAAATATCGATATTTAAGAAATATCAAATTGTCCTCGATAATAAAAGATATTGTTTATATATATATATATATATATATATATATATATATATATATATATATATATATATATATATATATATATATATATATATATATATATATATATATATATATATATATGGTTTATTGACTATTTTGTTTATTGGTTTATTTGTATGGAACAAAAGCCTTGTCTTCTAATATTTAATAAAACTGACAAG
>SEYY01024554.1:0-2500 GCA_009176605.1 Armadillidium nasatum | reverse complement strand
CAAGTAGTATGGGGAGGGTAAGTACTGAATGGCCTAGAGGATACAAGCTTTGAAGAAGGAGGGATCTAGCTATTAGATATTTTGGACAGTGGAGAAGGAAGAGTGGGATGTCCTCAACGATAGTGGGACACCAAGGACAGAAAGGCTCTCCGGTGATGCCCAATCTGCAGAGGTGAGAGTTCAATCTCGTATGGCCTATTCTCAATCTAGTGAAGGCAGTATCCAAGTCTCCGGTTATGACTGATATATGTATGTGGATGAGCAGAAGAATTCACCCTGAATTGGCCCAAGTGAGAGGTAAACAGGAAAGGTTGAAGTTCCTGATCCCATATAGTCCTATAAACCTTGTTGATAATACCACCTGTTTCTCTGATTTCAAGTGAGGTGATAGTGAGAGAAACAAGAGTGTGAGCGAGATGCGCTGCTTTATCGACTATTTCATTGGGAGTGATACCAATATGTGAAGGTACCCATTGGAAATGTATGACCCAAGATGGAGTGGAGAACAATTTTAGGAGACATGAGTGGATGTGGTAGTATATTCTGTGGTATGAATGTGACTTGGGAGTAGAGAGGATTTGAAGAGCCACCTTTGAGTCACAAAATATAATCACCTTTTGGGGAGGAAGGAATTGTTCTACAAAAAGCAGAGCCTGAAATATGGCATACAATTCAGCAAACACTACGAAGTTTCCATGTCCTAGTGAGTTGAAAGTGAGGTAAATATATTGCTGAAGAGGTGGAGGATTGGAGCAGTCATTTTGGAGCCATCAGTAAATATGGGAAAGAAGTCAACGTAATTGGTGTTAAAAAGATTGAAAAAAAGCTGCTGACCTTCCTGTGGAGTATCTCTCTTGTTCCACTTCTCCAAAGAGAAACCAAAGAAGATTTGAAAAAAACATGAAGGGGAAAGAGGAGTCAAGGCAGAGCAAGGAGAGAACTGTGGAATTGATATACCCTAAGTAAGGTAGTGAGATATAGCCCGAACAATAAAAGGTTGGTGTCTTGTGCCCCAGTTATGTAAACATGGTGAATCCAGGAATGAATAATATAATTTATACAATGGGTGGGATTGTGGATAAGTTGAAACCTTAATGGAGATATTTTGTAACCTGAAGTTCTCGTTGGAGGTGAAGGGGAAGAAGACCAGTTTCCGCAAGAAGAGCAGCAATAGGGGAGGATCTGAAAGCTCCCAAGCATATCCGAATAGCTGCATTTTGTATGATATTGAGTTTCTTTAAGAGTGAGGGAGAAGCAGAGCCATAAACTTCAGCTCCATATTTGAGTTTACTCTCTATAGCTGCCTTGATAATACCGGAGTAGTAGTGCTCTATTGGCTCCCCAGTGCACCCCTGAAATTCTCTTCAATACATCAATTCGACGCAGACAGGAAGACTGAAGATATGTTATATGGTGGGCCCATGTTAAAGAAGGTCCATCTATATAAAGACCTAAGTATCTGTGCTTTGTTACAAAAGGAAGAGGATGAGAGTTTAATAACAATTGTGGGTATAAAAGGAATTCTTCTTCTAGTTAGCACATTACTGCACTTTTCTCAGGGTTGATATGGAGGCCACAGGTGGTTGTCCAAAATGAGAATGAATGCACTGCCTGTTGCATTATGGTTTCAGCCTCCACTAAGTGAAGGTGAGGAGACCAGGAGATGCTATATCATCTGCAAAAGCAAGAATTTTCGCCTCCCATGGAAGAGGTATATTTTTTAACATGACCTGTGAAAAGTAAAGGGCTTAAGATAGAACCCTGTGGTACTCCTCTGTGTTCAAAAAATTTTTGAGATAGTTGATTCCCAACAGAAACTGAGAAAGATCTGGCTGCTAAAAAGTTTTCAAGCCATAAAAGAGCGTGACCATGAAGGCCTTTATCTGACAGTGTAGCTAAAATTCTCAGATGCACAGCTGAGTCAAAAGCACTCGAGATCAATAAAGGTGACTATTGTAAATGATTTATTCCGAAAAGCATTATAAATATGGTGTTCAAATTCCAGTAAACAGTCCACTGTACCCCTCCTTGGGCGAAAAGCATATTGCCAAGGTGGAAGCACATCATTGGTTTCCACCCACCAAGACAGACGAGAGTGGACCAGTTTCTCATGCACCTTACCAGGACAACGATAGAAGTCAAATTAGGGTGGTAAGAATGAAGTCTGTGTAAGGGTCTTTACCAGGTTTTAGAATGGGGACGATCAAGAGAGTGGTGCCTCATGCCTTAGGAAAGGTACCAGAACTCCAACAAGAGTTGAGTAAATCTAGTAAAACTTGGAGAGATCAATCTGATAAATTAATTAGGAATTCATTCAAAATTAGATCTGGACCCACAGCTTTCCTTGATAAGGAGGTGATAGTCTGCTGTAGTTCTTTTCATGAAAACAGAATGGAAAGGTCAGATGAGGGAAGGTGCAAAGCAATCTCAATTGTTTCCATTAGCCCATGTGTTATGGCAAATGGATTGAAGCTGGGTCTGTTCATAGAATTTGGAGAAC
>SEYY01024553.1:5000-19804 GCA_009176605.1 Armadillidium nasatum | reverse complement strand
CACTGACAGGACTTAGTCCTACCTGGGGGAAGGTGATTTTTTATTTTATATATATATAGAGCGTATTTAACGTGAAATTGAAGAAATAGAGAATTGAAAACTAGATGCACTTTGGTTGCATCGGTTGTATTAACATGAAAATGTTAAGAGAAGAAATGGATGCATTTGATAAGGTGCATTCTATATGTTTACGAAACTTAACTTGTGATTATAAAATGTCAGCTGTTGGTCAAAGAGGGTGAAGACAATTGATGGATGTAGTGTCAAAAAAAAAAAAAAAAAATCAGGTCTAGTGTATAAGGGGGTAAATAAAGCTTAGATCTTTATGGATTAGTGCATAGTAAAATAAAAATCATCTCTTTTATTTTGTTAACATTCCATCTGTTGATTTCAATAAAATTTAAGCTTTGACATGAATAGCTTTAAGTGGTTTTAAATATTCTTTTATATTATGTCTGAAGATGTATTATGAAAGAGAAAACACAATGATTTTGAACTCAGCGAAAGTTTCATATTTTGGGATGATGTCAAAAACAGTGGTTCAACATTCCTGCCTCCAACTATTTTTTCAGAATATAATTCACCATTTCTCAAAAGTTAACACCAACTAAATAATACAATATAATATTGAAAACCTTTAATTTTTTATCAAGTATATGTACAGTCAACAGAAGTTGTTCCTTTAGCTGGAAATAAATATTCATATAAAATAGAGATCATCTCCATTCAGCCAATCAAGCCCTCTCAATGTTTTTATTCTCTTTTATTCAAAATAGACCTTTTAAAATGATCCCATTTTATCTAAATATTTATTTCCAGCTTAATTGGAACGAACTTCTGTTCACGACTGTACATTTGTCATATTCCGCATATTTTGCACATCAGTTTTAAATATTTAAAACAATTGAAAATGTGGATGAATGAACGAAATATTTTTTTTCTTCTAATCAGAACTAAATATTTAACAAGCTAAACTTACTGAAGCACTTTTCAAAGAACAAAGAGTACAATTGAATCATAGGTTTATAAAGTTTATTCACTTATTTTCAATGAAAATTACAATCAGTGAGATACCTGCGATTGCTATTTCTATTCCAGTTCTTGAAAACCCGGAGAAGTTTTCAAGAAATTGGGCACAACTCAGGTAATTTTCAGGATTTATTCTATTTCTTTATTTCTTTTATTTGCAACAGAGTTAAAAGGATTGACTCATAGAGATATGTTGACACAAATGGAAGATATGTATTTAAAGCTCTTGCTGCCATTGTTTGCTAGGAATCGTACATCTTGGGCCGAAATTCTGTGACGTTTTAGAACAAACCTAGATCCAGAAATTCATCTTGGAAATGATCAGAAACTCTTTCAATTGACAATTTAAACGAATTGCCCACTTAATTCAACTCTTCAACCTTTTCCAAAATATCTGATGCCTTGGTAGTTATTTCAAGACGATAACAAAAGAGAAAGTTCTTTTTATATGTACCTGACTCATCCTTTGTCAAAAACACCTTTAACAGTGAACTCAACGTCACATCACTCAATTCATAATGTGGAATTCAAAGTAAACTAAATGCAGCAGACTTTATCTACTACACAACCTTATCCTTGATGTCAATAGCGGTGACGAAAATATTCTTTCGAATATTTCTTTCTTTCTGTTTGATATTAAAACTGGTGAGAAGTCTTTCACCAGTCAATTTCCCAATACGATTTTCATCATTTTGAGGGCGCAAGGTTTCATCAGTTCCAAAATTGAATGATTTTTTTTGCTTGTTTGTTTTTTGTTTTTGTGAACAACTCCAGTGCTACGACATAAGAAGCTTTAATAAAAACTAATTTTACCTTTTTACATAATCTACAGGAAATAACAGTTTGGTGAATAGCGTTTCCAGTTCCTTCCCTCTCTCGTGGAACCTATCCAATTTGTATTAGATTCATTTTACTATGAGAGGAAAAACACTTGATGTCATAAGTTCCTCTTCGGAGTTCAAAATTGAAATATTCTATAATGTTAACTAAATAAAAATAACTAAATAAAAATTTTAACTAAATAAAAATTCAATGAATGATGCTTTGAAATGGAATGGATTTTAAAACATGGAAATAAATATTCTATCTATAGAGTAAATATTCATTACATTCAGTAATTTTAAAACATTTTTGCATACTATTTTGCAGCTTATTGAGTCTTTTTATAAAAGAAGATCAATGTAAGAATCGAAACTGAGTGAGAGGGAAGAATATAAAGTGGATTAGAGGGAAGGAGATAGATAGATAGATAGATAGATAAATAGATAGATTAGATAGATAGGAGAGAGAGAGAACACCAATGAATCACCTTCGTGTCAGAAATAAAAAAATAATAATTAAAAAAAAAAAAAAAAAAAAAAAAAAAAAAAAAAAATAAATATATATATATAATATATATATATATATATATATATATATATATATATATATATTATATATATATATATATTATATTATATATATATATATAATATAATATATATATATAATATATATATATATATATATATATAATATATAATATATATATATATATATATAATATATATATTATATATATATATATATATATAAACAGGGGCGACTCATGACGTGGTTGCTGGTTTGTGCAACCACCACTATATGCAACTAACTAGTTATTTATTACTTTTTATTTCCTAATTTTTTTAATAGGATTAAATATTTAATACATTTAACAAATTGCATTTTAATAATACTCCAATGTTAAAAAAAATACAATTTTGATTAGTTATTCCAAAGGAAGAAAATACTGTATGTGGTTGCAAGATTTTTGCGCTTAATATAACGAACGAGAGAATTGTGTTTGCACACTTGACGCTCGAGCGGTTCCACTAGTACGATGTGGTTGCAAATGAAATGCAACCGACTGTATATATAGTGAAAGAAATATTTTAAAAGAAAATTTAAGAAAAGTATAAATATTTCAATTTTTGTTTTTCAAAGATTAGGATATTTTTATATTTATTATTTTTATTTTACTTATAAATAATAATAATAATAATAATTACAATAATTAATATTATTTACAATAATTAATATTATTTTCTCTTCTCTATTATTATTATTATTATTATTATTATTATTATTATTATTATTATTATTATTATTATTATTATTATTATTATTATTGTGATATATATGATTCGGCTATCGTCTGGAGCGGAGGTGCTTAAAACAGATGGGAAAAGAAAAAGAAGAAGCATCAGATGGAAGAGAAGAGAAGATGAGAGAAGAGAAGAGGATACCAGAGAAGAGGAGAGAAGAGAAGAGAAGAGATACGAGAGAAGAGAGGTGACAATAAGAGAAGAAAAGAGAAGGAAAGTCGTAGCAATTTATTCTGAAAATTGGAAAGATTTCTTTAGAGAATGTTTTGAATTGTATTGAAAAGAAAATTATTTTCCGAACTTAAAAATAATAAAAAATTTATTTGAAAAATATTGATTTGCTTAAAATATCGGTTTCTTCAAAAATCAAAATTAAATAAATCTCAATTAAATTATTATTCAAAATGTTGGCGAAGCAACAAAATTTTCAATAACATACTTTCGCTAAAGTATAAAATTCATCATTAGTATTAAAAATATAAAATTTAAAAACACAACTTTGGATTAGGCGACAAGGCTGGATCATACAGAATAGTTCTTCGCATGGTTCTAGGGGGTGGGATCTTTTAACCATTTTTTTTTTGTTTCCCATGCACGACTACAGGAATTTTTCCTGCAGTCGATGCTACCCTGCATCATGCGGGATATGGCGTAGTGTATAAAAAAATAAAATATTATTATTGTATAAATAAGTTTCCATTGTAAAAAGGTTCATCAATGTTTTCGAGCAAAATGTTACTTCTTGTGCTTAAATCAAACAAAATTATGAAGGTTAATGTGATTATTAAGCATAAAATGCAAAATTATATAATTTTTTCGCATATAAAGTAGGCATAATTTCTCCTGCCTTTCAATCTCAGTGTGTATGCTAAGAATAAAATGTTTTCCCAAACGTGCTGCTATACTCAATCAATCCAGTTTTCTATTATGATAACTTAACAGTGTGAATCGTGTGAAGAGGAAGTGTTGCGTATTATACAATATTTTTGTCATTTATATATATATATATATATATATATATATATATATATATATATATATATATATATATATATATATATATATATATATATATATATATATATATATATATATATATATATATATATATATAAATACAAAAATATTGTATAATACGCAACACTTCCTCTTCACACGATTCACACTGTTAAGTTATCATAATAGAAAACTGGATTGATTGAGTATAGCAGCACGTTTGGGAAAACATTTTATTCTTAGCATACACACTGAGATTGAAAGGCAGGAGAAATTATGCCTACTTTATATGCGAAAAAAATTATATAAATTTTGCATTTTATGCTTAATAATCACATTAACCTTCATAATTTTGTTTGATTTAAGCACAAGAAGTAACATTTTGCTCGAAAACATTGATGAACCTTTTTACAATGGAAACTTATTTATACAATAATAATATTTTATTTTTTTATACACTACGCCATATCCCGCATGATGCAGGGTAGCATCGACTGCAGGAAAAATTCCTGTAGTCGTGCATGGGAAGACAAAAAAAAAATGGTTAAAAGGAATCCCACCCCCTAGAACCATGCGAAGAACTATTCTGTATGATCCAGCCTTGTCGCCTAATCCAAAGTTGTGTTTTTAAATTTTATATTTTTAATACTAATGATGAATTTTATACTTTAGCCGAAAGTATGTTGATTGAAAATTTTGTTGCTTCGCCAGACATTTTGAATAATAATTTAATTGAGATTTATTTAATTTTGATTTTTGAAGAAACCGATATTTTAAGCAAAATCATATTTTCAAATAAATTTGTTATTATTTTTAAGTTTTCGAAAATAATTTTCTTTTCAATACAATTCAAACACATTCTCTAAAGAAATCTTTCCAATTTTCAGAATAAATTGCTACGACTTTCCTTCTCTTTTCTTCTCTTATTGTCACCTCTCTTCTCTCGTATCCTCTTCTCTTCTCTTCTCTCCTCTTCTCTGGTATCCTCTTCTCTTCTCTCATCTTCTCTTCTCCATCTGATCTGCTTCTTTTTTCTTTTCCCATCTGTTTTAAGCACCTCCACTCCAGACGATAGCCGAATCATATAATCACAATAATAATAAATAATAATAATAATAATAATAATAATATATAATAATAATAATAATAATAATAATAATAATAATAATAATAGAAAGAGAAAATAATATTAATTATTGTAAATAATATTAATTATTGTATTATTATTATTATTATTATTTATAAGTAAAATAAAAATAATAAATATAAAAATATTTTCAATCTTTGAAAAACAAAAATTGAAATATTTAACTTTTCTTAAATTTTCTTTTAAAATATTTCTTTCACTATATATACAGTCGGTTGCATTTCATTTGCAACCACATCGTACTAGTGGAACCGCTCGAGCGTCAAGTGTGCAAACACAATTCTCTCGTCCGTTATATTAAGCGCAAAAATTTTTGCAACCACATACAGTATTTTCTTCCTTTGGAATAACTAATCAAAATTGTATTTTTTTTAACATTGGAGTATTATTAAAATGCAATTTGTTAAATGTATTAAATATTTAATCCTATTAAAAAAATTAGGAAATAAAAAAGTAATAAATAACTAGTTAGTTGCATATAGTGGTGGTTGCACAAACCAGCAACCACGTCATGAGTCGCCCCTGTTATATATATATATATATATATATATATATATATATATATATATATATATATATATATATATATATATATATATATATATATATATATATATATATATATATATATATATATATATATATATATATATATATATATATATATATATATATATATATATATATATATATATATATATATATATATATATATATATATATATATATATATACAATTGTTTAATTCATCATTCTAATTATAGGTTGTTTTTCATAGTCCGAGTAATTATTATTTTTTTATTTCTGACACGAAGGTGATTCATTGGTGTTCTCTCTCTTCTCTATCTATCTATCTATCTATTTATCTATCTATCTATCTATCTATCTCCTTCCCTCTAATCCACTTTATATTCTTCCCTCTCACTCAGTTTCGATTCTTACATTGATCTTCTTTTATAAAAAGACTCAATAAGCTGCAAAATAGTATGCAAAAATGTTTTAAAATTACTGAATGTAATGAATATTTACTCTATAGATAGAATATTTATTTCCATGTTTTAAAATCCATTCCATTTCAAAGCATCATTCATTGAATTTTATTTAGTTAAAATTTTTATTCAAAATATTTTATTTAGTTAACATTATAGAATATTTCAATTTTGAACTCCGAAGAGGAACTTATGACATCAAGTGTTTTTCCTCTCATAGTAAAATGAATCTAATACAAATTGGATAGGTTCCACGAGAGAGGGAAGGAACTGGAAACGCTATTCACCAAACTGTTATTTCCTGTAGATTATGTAAAAAGGTAAAATTAGTTTTTATTAAAGCTTCTTATGTCGTAGCACTGGAGTTGTTCACAAAAACAAAAAACAAACAAGCAAAAAAATCATTCAATTTTGGAACTGATGAAACCTTGCGCCCTCAAAATGATGAAAATCGTATTGGGAAATTGACTGGTGAAAGACTTCTCACCAGTTTTAATATCAAACAGAAAGAAAGAAATATTCGAAAGAATATTTTCGTCACCGCTATTGACATCAAGGATAAGGTTGTGTAGTAGATAAAGTCTGCTGCATTTAGTTTACTTTGAATTCCACATTATGAATTGAGTGATGTGACGTTGAGTTCACTGTTAAAGGTGTTTTTGACAAAGGATGAGTCAGGTACATATAAAAAGAACTTTCTCTTTTGTTATCGTCTTGAAATAACTACCAAGGCATCAGATATTTTGGAAAAGGTTGAAGAGTTGAATTAAGTGGGCAATTCGTTTAAATTGTCAATTGAAAGAGTTTCTGATCATTTCCAAGATGAATTTCTGGATCTAGGTTTGTTCTAAAACGTCACAGAATTTCGGCCCAAGATGTACGATTCCTAGCAAACAATGGCAGCAAGAGCTTTAAATACATATCTTCCATTTGTGTCAACATATCTCTATGAGTCAATCCTTTTAACTCTGTTGCAAATAAAAGAAATAAAGAAATAGAATAAATCCTGAAAATTACCTGAGTTGTGCCCAATTTCTTGAAAACTTCTCCGGGTTTTCAAGAACTGGAATAGAAATAGCAATCGCAGGTATCTCACTGATTGTAATTTTCATTGAAAATAAGTGAATAAACTTTATAAACCTATGATTCAATTGTACTCTTTGTTCTTTGAAAAGTGCTTCAGTAAGTTTAGCTTGTTAAATATTTAGTTCTGATTAGAAGAAAAAAAATATTTCGTTCATTCATCCACATTTTCAATTGTTTTAAATATTTAAAACTGATGTGCAAAATATGCGGAATATGACAAATGTACAGTCGTGAACAGAAGTTCGTTCCAATTAAGCTGGAAATAAATATTTATATAAAATAGAGATCATTTCATAAAAGCTCTATTTTGAATAAAAAGAGAATAAAAACATTGAGAGGGGCTTAATTGAACTGTGATTGGCTGAATCTGAGATGATCTCCATTTTATATAAATATTTATTTCCAGCTTAATAGGAACGAACTTCTGTTCACGACTGTACATATACTAAGATAAAAAAAATTAAAGGTTTTCAATATTATATGTGTATTATTTGAGTTGGTGTTAGATTCTCTTGAGAAGTGGTGAATTATATTCTGAAAAAATAGTTGGAGGCAGGAATGTTGAACCACTGTTTTTGACATCATCCCAAAATATGAAACTTTCGCTGAGTTCAAAATCATTGTGTTTTCTCTTTCATAATACATCTTCAGACATAATATAAAAGAATATTTAAAACCACTTAAAGCTATTCATGTCAAAGCTTAAATTTTATTGAAAATCAACAAGAATGGAATGTTAACAAAATAAAAGAGATGATTTTTATTTTACTATGCACTAATCCATAAAGATCTCAAGCTTTATTTACCTACCCTTATACACATGGACACTGATTTTTTTTTTTTTTTTTTTGACACTACATCCATCAATTGTCTTCACCCTCTTTGACCAACAGCTGACATTTTATAATCACAAGTTAAGTTTCGTAAACATATAGAATGCACCTTATCAAATGCATCCATTTCTTCTCTTAACATTTTCATGTTAATACAACCGATGCAACCAAAGTGCATCTAGTTTTCAATTCTCTATTTCTTCAATTTCACGTTAAATACGCTCTATATATATATAAAATAAAAAATCACCTTCCCCCAGGTAGGACTAAGTCCTGTCAGTGGGATCTTTCGAGGAAGATCCCTAGGTTTCAAGGGCCCACGGCGGATACCACTGGCTGGGCCAGGCCTATCGCGGATGCCGGAGATTATTCCCATCAGTGGCAAGAGAACTCCACTGATGTACTCGTTTAACGACTGAGTCATTCGGAGCCATGCGCAAGGAGAAATCGCTCACATTTCCCGCTCCGGCCAGGCCTCGAACCCTGGACCTTTCGATTGCTATCACGAGTGCTCGATCGACTGAGCTATGGAGCCACATTAAAATAATTTAAAAAAAATAATATATATATATAAATACATAATATACTATATATATATATATATATATATATATATATATATATATATATATATATATATATATATATATATATATATATATATATATATATATATATATATATATATATATATATATATATATATATATATATATATATTATATATATATATATATATATATATATATATATATATATATATATATATATATATATATATATATATATATATATATATATATATATATATATATATATATTATATATATATATATATATATATATATATATACATATATATAATATATATATATATTATATATATATATATATATATATATATATATATATATATATATATATATATATATATATTAATTATAATATATATATATATACACACATACACATATATACATATATATATATATATATATATATATATATATATATATATATATATATATATATATATATATATTATATATATATATATATACAATATATATTTCTTTTCTTTCTTTTTTTCTCACCATAATCCTGTAGGTGCTAGCACCTGTCAGCTGTCTCGAACAAGACATGAGTTTCTTGAGCAATGCAATCAGTTGATGGCTTGCTAGGCCTATCCCAACACACTGAGCCACTTTTACAAAAATATAGGTTACCACCTTACCACTGTACCACTTATATATATATATATATATATATATATATATATATATATATATATATATATATATATATATATATATATATATATATATATATATATATATATATATATATATTTATATATATATATATATATATATATATATATATATATATATATATATATATATATATATATATATATATATATATATATATATATATATATATATATATATATATATATATATATATATATATATATAATGATAAAAAAATCAAGGCCAGTGCAAAGGCGAACATGTTTAATAGGACGTTTCGAATCTATTAGATTCATCTTCAGCTAAAAATAAACAAAAATTACAAAAATTAAAATAATGAAATTAAACATAAAACAAAAAAACAAAAGTCAAAAAACGCACCACAATTCACGAGGACATTTCACAGTAAAAAACTAAAATTCCAGAAAAATAACAGAAAAATAACAGAAAGGAAATACAGTTGGTTGGTTGATGAAAAACATAAAATAACCTATATAAAATATTGCAACTAAAAATGAAAGAGAAAACCGATAACAAAAATAAATTACACAATTGAACATTACAAAATTAAAAATTAAAAGAATTAAAAAAAAAAATAAAGTTTAAAAAATATAAAAGTAGAGATAATGACAACAATGACAAAAAATCATGAATTAAAGAATTAAAAACAATTAATTACAAAATTAAGGAATTAAAAGAATTAAAAAATTCAAACAAAGTTAAAAAAATAAAAATAAATAAAAGTAGAGATAATGACAATAATAACATAATAATGACAAAAATTCAAAAGGAAAAATAGTACGAACGGCATGAATAAAAAGATTACAGATAAAATAAAAGTAAAAATATGAGTAATAATAAGTAATAATAACAATAACAATAACGAAAAATAATAAAATAAAATCATAAATGTATATATATATATAATAAAAAATAATGCAATGCCAACTACATAGGTCAGACTGGCCTTCAACTCCACGTCAGAGCCTGCAAACACTTAGGAGTTTCATATAGAACTGAGAGACCTCTGATGAGCCCCGAACATTCCTCTATTCGAGATCATTCTTATCTTACTGATCACCCTGCCTCCGTTCGTGATTTTCGGGTCCTTTGCTCCGCTTCTTCTGAGCTTGACAGGAGAATTCTTTAATCTCTTTATATTAAGAAACACTCACCTCTCTTTAATGGCAATATCCCGTCTGCGACTCTACATATTTTATGACTATTGAACTTTCTATTTTTATTTGTAAAACTTTTAATGTCCTTAATGTTTTCACTTTTACCATTTATATTGTCAATATTGCGGTTGTTTTTTTGTTATTTTAATTTTATTTTACTTTATTTTATTTTGTCATTATTTTTTGGCATTGTTTTTATTATTATTATTTATTATTACTATTATTTTTGTTATTGTTATTATTATTATTATTATTATTATTATTATTATTATTATTATTATCATATTATTATTTACTATTATTATTATGTTATTATTATTATTATTATTATTATTATTGTTATTGTTATTATTATTATTATTATTGTTATTTTTTATTTTTATTTTTATTTATTATTATTATTATTGTCATTGTTATTATTATTTATTATTATTATTATTTTATTATATATATATACATTTATGATTTTTATTTTATTATTTTTCGTTATTGTTATTGTTATTATTACTTATTATTACTCATATTTTTACTTTTATTTTATTTGTAATCTTTTTATTCATGCCGTTCGTACTATTTTTCCTTTTGAATTTTTGTCATTATTATTTATTATTGTCATTATCTCTACTTTTATTTATTTTTTATTTTTTTAACTTTGTTTGAATTTTTTAATTCTTTTAATTCTTTAATTTTGTAATTAATTGTTTTTAATTCTTTAATTCATGATTTATTGTCATTGTTGTCATTATATCTACTTTTATATTTTTTAAACTTTATTTTTTAATTCTTTTAATTTTTAATTTTGTAATGTTCAATTGTGTATTTTATTTTTTTTTGTTATCGGTTTTGTCTTTCATTTTTAGTTGCAATATTTTATATAGGTTATTTTATGTTTTTCATCAACCAACCAACTGTATTTCCTTTCTGTTATTTTTCTGGAATTTTAGTTTTTTACTGTGAAATGTCCTCGTGAATTGTGGTGCGTTTTTTGACTTTTGTTTTTTTGTTTTATGTTTATTTTCATTATTTTTAATTTTTGTAATTTTGTTTAATTTTTAGCTGAAGATGAATCTAATAGATTCGAAACGTCCTATTAAACATGTTCGCCTTTGCACTGGCCTTGATTTTTATCATTAGAATCAGATTCCCTAGGAATAAATCATTAGCTGAAATATATATTATATATATATATATATATATATTATATATATATATATATATATATATATATTAATATATATATATATATATATATATATATATATATATTATATATATATATATATATATATATATATATATATATTATATATATATATATATATATATATATATATATATATATATATATATATATATATATATATGTGTGTGTGTGTGATAATTATTTTGTCAGAATGAAATGATAATTTATGTATTAGAATTGTTATTACGTCACATAAGTTTATTGTTCATATTTATAAATATTTTTATTTGTTATTTACCTTTTCTTTTATTTCGCAATTTTTAATCTGAATTTGTGGAAGAAACACGTCTTCTAAATTTAAAGCTTTAAATTTACCCCAAATTTCTTTATTAAATAAAATTATTTATTAAAATAAATAAGTTTGTGATCTAACAACTGCGGTAAGAAGGTTTTCTATTTTTAAATAGTTAATACATTTCAGATATTATTATTAATATTATTATTATTATTATTATTATTATTATTATTATTATTATTATATTATTATTATTATTATTATTATTATTATTATTATTATTATTATTATTATTATTATTATTATTATTATTATTATTATTATTATTATTATTATTATTATAATTATTATTATTTATAAAAATCTTATCTTACTAACTCTTCTAAAATTATTTTTATATACTTATGTTATTTAAATAATATACTAAAATAATTAATAATATTGATTATTACCTATTATTTAATTGAATATTATGAAAAACAACTATTTATTTGTGATATATCAGTAGAGTGTGACTTATTTCATTATTAAGGTTTATTTATTTCCCTGTACAGTGTGATGCAATATACGTTTTGTATTATAGATTACATATGTTAGACTTAATATAATTTCAAATATTTAATTCACAACATTTAATAAATATTTTCTATTTCAAACCTGAAAAATGACATTTTATTTTGAAATTACCTTAAATATTGCCATAAAATATTAAATTTAATTTTTAAACTTAATCATTAATATTTTTACATTTCATAAAGTTGATTTAATATTTCCAATTTCTATTTATTTTCTCTACAGAAAGAGAAATGAATTTACTTTTTATTTATCTGTTTCCTTGCTTTCTTTCAATGATGTTTGCGGATTCTGCAACGATTTTACCACCAGAGAAACTTGAGAATCTTTGTAAGTATTTATTATAGAAGTAATTGTTTTTATATTTCTTTAACATGAAAAAATACCACATAAAAAAGATATTAAAAAATAAGTTTACTATATTAGTCAATACGTTTCAAATATTTATATTTGAGAGAGACAGGAGAGAATGGAGCAAAAGCGAAATAGTTGATAAGAATAAAAACCCTAGAAACTATCATACCAAGGAAAGCTATATTAGAGGACTTGCTCCAGATTTGTGAGGCATCCCCCAAACAGAGGTGAACGACAAACCAAGAAATTATATTATTATTATTATTATTATTATTATTATTATTATTATTATTATTATTATTATTATTATTATTATTATTATTATTATTATTAATATTATTATTATACACTCTGGTTGGTGTAAGATTCAACCTCTCTTTTTTTTTTTTTTTTTTTTAATTTTTTTAGAAACCTAAATAATCTTTCGAAGAAAGATCACGAGTAAAAGAGACCCTGAAAATAATAAGAACAGAAAATGTTTGAGTTGTGTGATTTTGAAAAAGATGTCATAGCTGTGTGGAAGATTACTTAAAGTAGAAAGTTGAGGAAACTGAGTTTTTGTCCTATTAAAAGCAACTATTTTCTCTGCTTCAATTACAAATTCGAGAAATTAAAGAGGTTATTTGCTCCAAAGTTACCCACTAGCATTATTTATTTGCATTTGGCTTTAACATCTTTCAAAAAAAAAAAAGTATGATGGTAGAAGTTGTCGGCTTAGGAGTGGGAAGGTGATGAAGAAGTAGTTTTCCAGAAGTCCGGCACTTTAGCAAAGGATTGATTCATTTAAAATATTCAAGAGAAGATGAAGAGTCAGATAGAAGTTGAAGAAAATTTCTAGGAGACCTCGCCTACGGAAGAATTATTGACGTTCAGAGATAAGATTAGAAGGTTTAAAAGGTCTTCAAGCATTCCTGTTAACGGTTGATTTAAAAATTATTGGAAGCATTGAGGTTAAAGCATTGGACGAAAATATGGAGGGATGACAGAGTTCCCTCTTCTTCGGCCCAAGTTGATTATGTGCACACTTTCAGTATGAAAGAAAAGTTAAAGTTGATATCCATAGGAAAAATAATTTACCAAAGTAGGGTGCAATCTCAGAAGGACAGGTTTTAATAACCAAAAGCGATACCCTATGCTTACGTAGTATTAAATAAGCTCAGAGAGAAGATATTATTTCTGCATTGAAATTACAACATTATTTACAAATGAGTTAGAGGAGAATAGAGGAAAAATAATAGCTCCGGAGCCACCTAAATTGATATTAAAGGCAAAGGAATGTGTGAAGAGTTCAGTTTTAGCAGAAGGCGACTTTGGTGCAGTGAGAAGAAAGTGGAGAAAGGAAAGAGGAAATAAAAAGCAAGGTTTGGGATGACATTTTAAACAAAATGTCAGAAATAGCTAAAAGAACTAAAATGATATCTGCCTTTCTCAAGGTAAATGATTATTTAGTGTTACGAAGGTTAGAATGAGTACGATTTCAATATGAAATAAAAAACTCTTCGTCTGAAGACGACGGTAGTTTCTGAAGGCAGCGTACATAAGAATACGCAGAGTTAAATTAACGTTCATAAGTTGCATCTAAAAGGAAAAAAAATGGACTGTACATCTCCCTTCAGGAGAGAATCACCTCTATTAAGAGTACTGTGAAACCTAAGAACATTTCTCAATGAACAATAATCGTCCCGAAGAAAATCAAAGAAAAATGACCTCAAATCAAACCAGAATAAGTAACCGAAATGCCAAGAACATTTCTTGCGATAGG
>SEYY01024552.1:140000-141473 GCA_009176605.1 Armadillidium nasatum | reverse complement strand
CTCAGTTGCTTGCTCTGTATAGAGGTGTTGTTCGCCCCTGTATGGAGTACGCTTCGCACATCTGGGGTGGTTCCACACACACGGCTCTCCTAGAGAAGGTGGAGTCTAGGGCTTTTCGTCTCATCAACTCTCCTGCTCTTACTAACTCTCTTCAATCTCTTTCTGCCCGTCGAATTGTTGCGTCACTCTCTCTTTACTATCGCTATTACAACGGACACTGCTCTTCTGAACTCTCTCGTCGCATACCTCCTCCATTGAGAAGAGCTCGTGCGACACGCCTTTCTACACAGTCTCATCCTTTCTCTGTCCAACTCTCCGACCCCAGACTTAACCGCTATGCTCAATCTTACATATACTCTACTGGTAAAGTCTGGAACACACTCCCTTCATCTGTTTTCCCAACTTCCTTTTACTTGCATACTTTCAAACGCCGTGTATCTGGACACGTCGGCCTCCATCGACCATGATTATAGATCCTTCCCAACTCCGGTGGAATTTGATAGGCCTCTGGCCTTTGCCCACCGGAGGAGATATATATATAATATATATATATATATATATTATATATAATATATATATATATATATATATATATATATATATATATATATATATATATATATATATATATATATATATATATATATATATATATATTATATATATTTATATATCAATATTATTTCCATCATCTTTATATGTCAACTTTTATATTTTGTCGATGGTGAGTGATCACAATGCATATCCTTGCGCTATTGCGGGGTAGTGTCATGGGTATGGATTGTTTCATTCATGAGGATGTATTTTTATTTGTTTATTACCTATCGTTACAGATAGGGATCATGTTTTTGTTTCTACTGTGTGGAACCAGATCTAACTTTATTTTTGTATAATAAAGAAACTTTCCCCAGCCTTCGTTTATTCATCCTCCAAGCACTCTTAAAAGTGGCCCTCAAGTGGCCACTATAAGTTGAACAACTTAGAGTATCATAAATGAAAAGTAAGAGAAGGTCAGAAGATAAGACAAAATCTTGTGGACACCATTGTTGACAGGAAAGGAAAAAATTGCCCCATCATCAACAGCTGATTTATAATGATAAGAAAGAAAGCTAAGCATAAGTAAGCAATGAGGATGAAACCCAAATGAGGGGAGCTTGGAAAGCAGAGCTTATATCATAACTTCATAACCAGACAAAAGTCTTGGACAATGTCAAACGTTTCCAAACAAAACTCTTCAGATCCTAGAATATAAATCTTTGAGTCTTAAGGTAGAAATGTTTATCAATAGTGAACCTCCAGCGCCAAAAGCCAGTGCTGATGATAGGAAAGAAGGGAAAGCGACTCCACATGATCCAAGAAATGAGAGTTGAGAATGGTTTCAAAGATCGTTGACAAAATACAAGTTTGTTTGAAGGATTAGAGCGGCTACTTTTCTTCAGAATTGGTTGGACAAATGCACAATACTAACAAATG
>SEYY01024552.1:127500-135000 GCA_009176605.1 Armadillidium nasatum | reverse complement strand
TTCAGTTACATTTAATATTCTATTCAAAGCTCTAACTGTAATAATAATAATAATAATAATAATAATAATAATAATAATAATAATAATAATAATAATAATAATAATAATAATAATAATAATATTAAATTATTTTAATTATAATTTAAATAACTTAATTTTTTTTAATTTTCTTATTTTCATTGGAATTAATGTTTTATTTTTCTTCAAAATTTAAGTGCTGAGAGTTCCAACACAAAAATAAATATTTTTTATTTTAATTTTTATCTTAATAATATAATAATAAAAATTAAAAAGCAGCACAGAGCCATAAAATATTTTTAAAAATAATAATATACTACAGTTTAAAATTTAAATACAGTGAATTGGATCTATCAGTTGCGCTTCGTCCTTTTTATATAAAAAAAATTTTAAATAGCTGGTACCATTTTTTTAAATTATAATTTAAATAACTTAATTAAGCTAATCAGCTAATTATATTTACTTTTGACTATATTTACTTGTTAATTATTACTTAGGAGAATAAGCTTACTAATAAAAAAAACTTGTAGCTAAAAAAATTAATAAAATCAAAAGAATCCAAAAAATAAAAAAAATCATGATTTTTTTTTTAATTTGATTCATATATAAAAAATGAAAAAATTCCCAATCATGAAAAATATTGATGTTCTTTGATTAATTTTTGCTTTAGCACAACAAAATAAACTGCTTAAATTTATTTTTTCTATTTTCCTTTTCCAAGTTATCTTATGATACTGTGAACTTAAAAATGGGGAGACAGTAACTTCATTTTAAAAAAAATGAAAAATAAAGAAAATTAAAAAATCTTAATTTTCTTTTTTTTTATTTTTATTTTTTTTTTTAGGAAAAAAAATCGCGGTAATAAATTAATTAATTTAAATAATTAGATTTTAATCATATGAAACCTGTTCTAAACTTAGTTCGACTACATCTTAAATTTATCTTCTTACTTCTTTTCTGATGACGTCATGACATATGTGTTGGAGATTTAGAATTGACAAATTTTTAAAACTTGTTGAATTTGATTAGATATTCAAAAGTTTTAAAAGGCCTTAATTAATACTAATAAATATTTTAAATCTGGATGCTCTAAAAGTTTGATAGTTTTAAAATGGTAAGAAAGATGAAATAGAATAAGTTTTAAAGTTCAATATATATCCCAGAACTAGCCTTCTGTTTAGAGGTCTATTTAGGCCTGTCTTTAGCCTCTACTATTTCTGCTTATTCATTTAAGTCGTTATATTATATTATTATATATATATATATATATATATATATATATATATATATATATATATATATATATATATATATATATATATATATATATATATATATATATATATATATATATATATATATATATTAATAATTTGATCTACTACAGCACAATAGTTCTCAATTTTTCATTATATCCTACAAAACTTTTACTTAATAGAAAATTAAAAAAAATAAAAAAGTACATAAAGAAAAAAAACTTTAAAAATATATTTTTATTCTGAATTTTGAAATGACTGTTCTTCAACTTTCATTTGTACAAAAATAAAAATAATTGAATATTAGGTTGCCATATTTGTCCTTTGACCGTTATGTATTGTAATAAATTGTTGACAGTGTATGAAAAAATAGATTTTTTCGTACAAAACCAGGTTGCTGAAACTAATAACATACCTATATGTTGCAAGTTCCGCTGGAACTACTTGTAGGGATTTGAAACTCCTAACAGAGTTACTGGATCATTAGCATTGTAGTTTTGTAATGTTATTGTTATATTATATATATATATATATATATATATATATATATATATATATATATATATATATATATATATATATATATATATATTATATTATATAGGTTATAGATTTTTCTTTTTATATTTTTTTATATCAATATTTTATTTTAATCGATATCCTTTTTACAGAAATTTTAGTTTACGTTTCACTGAGATTGTGATAGGTAGTTTAAATATGAATCTTAAATATATATATATATATATATATATATATATATATATATATATATATATATATATATATATATATATATATATATATATATATATATATATATATATATTGTTTTGTGCTGTAATACGGCCGTAGGCTTGTATGTCGCGGCAATGTTCTTGTATAGGTTAGGCCTCTTTTACGGAAACTTCGGTAGTTCAGGTTATGATAAGTCGAACTAAGTACGCTAGAAAAGTAAGTAATAATAATTGTATGTGTGGTGTAATAAGGCTGTAGGCCTGTATCTCGCGGCAACGTTCTTGTATAGGTTAGGCCTCTTTTATGGCAACTTCGGTAGTTAAGTCAAACTAAGTACACTAGAAAACTAAATAATAATAATTATAAAAATAATTAGAATAATAGGCATACATGAAATGAAAACTAAATAATAATAACACAAAGATAAAAAAATTTGAATTGGCATATTGATGTTTCGATATATCGATTTTTTCTAAAAATAGAAACTCAGAAACAATCTACACCTTTACCATATATATATATATATTCCATATACTTCAATAAATTTAATTTTTTATATACCCCTTTATATTTATAAATATGGCATATAATATATCTTATATAAAATATGAATTTTATTATATATATATATATAATATACCTTTAAATTTTGGTCAAAAATATAATTTTCAGAGATAGTCGAGGTCAAAATACAATATCTCCTTCTATGGCACTTAGAAGCATCTGATAAAACCATATTAAAAGTTAGAATATGCTACAAATTTATTCTAGATGATTTTACCTCGGAGGTCAAATAAAAAATTTGACCTATGGAAGACCTTGACCTTAAAAAAAACCTTTTCTTATTATAATAAAAAGAAATATCCCCCAAAAATTTAACAAACATTTCTTTTTTTAAACTGTCCAATTCTTTCTTTCTTTTCTAGCAACATATGGATGTCTATATTTTCTATATTTAGAAAAGGAAATGAGTAAATGGCTAATCACTATATATATATATATATATATATATATATATATATATATATATATATATATATATATATATATATATATATATATATATATATATATATATATATAAGCCAGTATCCTATGGCAATGTTCCATCTATCGTTAGGTCTGTATCACAAGGCAGCATCATTTGTTCAGGTTATAATAAGTCAAACTAAGTATGCTAGAAAACTAAACAATAATAATTAGAATAATAATTACAATAGTATTAGTAATAATACTAAAAGGCATAAATGACATGAAAACTATATAATAATAATAGTAAAAAAAATTTCATTGATAAATTGATATTTCTATATATCAAAGGTCAGAAAATTTCTTAATCTTTACCCCTTTAATTTCAGTACACTGCAGAAAATAATAAAAAGTTGAAGGATATTTTGTAACCTGGTATTATTTTTATTTTGTATAAATAAATGACAGTTGAAGAATAGTTGCTTAACTATTCGTAATAAAATTATCAGTTTTTTTTACATTTTTAAATAGTTTTTCTTTTTATTATGTATTTATATTACTTTGCAGTAAAGTAAAAGTATGTGTAGAATGCATTTAAACATATTTTAACTTCATATTTTCATTATAGTAAAAAATAGAGAGGTCTCATTCCAGATCAAATTATTACCATATATATAAATATATAGAATATATATATATTATATATATATATATATATATATATATATATATATTAGATATATCAAATTATTACCATATATATATATATATATATATATATATATATATATATATATATATATATATATATATATATATATATATATATATATATATATATATATATATATAAAGCGAATAGTTTTTTTGGTAGGTTATGCCTTTTTATTGGCTGTTAGCAATTAGGAGTAGTTAATGAACAGTGGTTTTTGGTTAGGTTAGGTCAATTTGCTCTCTGTTAGCCTTAGGTTTATTCTTTAATTCCAGGTTAGGTTAAGTTGAACTAGATTGTTAGATCTAAAACTAGTTAGACAATCTAACCTGAACATAACAGGTAAAATTACACATAACAGCCAGCAAATAGACCTAATCTAATAAAAAACCACTTTGTTAACTACTCCTAATGACCAATGAAAAGATATTTTGCATTTTCTGTCAATCTTTGAAACAATAGAGCATTCAAAAATATTAACACCACAAGCATTCAAAAATACTAACTTCACATTGAAAGTAAAGGAAAAAGAAGAGGCAATAAATTCTCTCTTTACATTGATCGACTCCACTACTTAGTTGGTTTATAAAACTTTTCATTACAATATTATTATGTCACTTAATATTTATTTCAACTTTTATTTCATTTTAAAATTTCTGATAGAATTTTCACACTTTGATTTTAAATCTTCACACTAGCAAGTGATAAGAACTTGATATTTTCATTCATAATTAATATAGGACAGACTTATTTATTTTTATTTATTGATACAACTGGTTTCAGTTGCAATACATTGAATTGTTCGTTAACAATTATAGTTAATACTTATCATTAATCATGTTATATTAAGATATGTTTATTATTTAGTGCTATGCAGTCTTCCCAAAAGCTGATTAAAAGTGATTCTGTAATTATTATTCAAGGTATCTGTGATGAGCAATGTAGATACTGGTCATGAAGACATGGTTCATGATGCTCAAATGGATTATTATGGGACAAGGTTGGCAACTTGTTCATCTGATCGTTCTGTGAAGATATTTGAGATAAAAGGAAGTGAACAAAGCTTAATTGCTCATTTAAGAGAACACGAAGGACCTGTAAGTATCATCTGCTGATAACTTTAACTTAGTTTTATATTTGTGTTCTGTATCTTCTTTGGGATAATATTGACATCACTAATTTGTGTTATATAATACATACCGTATTTATCTAACCAGAAATTTGGGATGTTCAATTACTTTTACTTTTGAGTTGGTTATCTTAAATAATAATAATAATACAGTATTATTATTATTATTATTATTCAACCTAATTATCATATATATTTTTGCTTTTCTTGAATAGCATCATTTTTACTTATTTAATCATCTTGGTTTGTTGCCCTTTTGACCCCTTAAAGCATATACTTGCAGTGTAAACAAAGACCAGCCCCCTTTATATGGATAATTCGTCACAGTTTTGCCTCCTTTAAAAGATTAATTTAATGAATGCAAATAATTAGAATTAGAACATTAAAAAGTAAAGAAACATCATAAAGACACATTGACCTTCAAATACTTCATTATCAACCCTCACTAAAGAAAAGAGCACCTCATAAATTTTAACACCCAAACTCTTCACCAGTACCCATTAAGGTGACTACATTTATATTTATTCATATTTTTAAAACTGCAACTGATGTTTACAATTAGTCCCATGAAGTAAATATATATATTTAGTAATAGATAGAATATAGTAAATAAGAAAAGATGAAAAAATTATTGATATTACAATCACATTTAATTTTTAACTATTATAATGTAAACCAATGGCAGAAAACCAAATAATACTCAAATCATTCATATTTTTCTTCCTAATCTGTTCCTGTGTTAAAGGTAGAAAGTGAACTACTTTCTATCTCATCCTGAGGGAAACCATTCTAAAAATTAAATATGTAGATAGTTAGGAAGTATTTTCTTGATACAGTTACTTATTTGTTTATTTATTTGTTTTTTTCTATTTATTTATTTATTTTTTTGATACCTCTAATTTTCCTATCATTATTATAAAGAATTTCTTTTCAATATTTTAAGAGATGAAAGTTTTTGTATAAAACTAAATCTTAGCCCTTCTAAGAACATCTACTATAAAATGTCTATTTTCTTTACCTTAACCTTAAAATTCTTTTTGTTTTCTGCACATCTATATCCTTAGATAAGGGGATAAATTTCTACACATTGTTAGTCTATTATAGAGCCATTTTCTCACCTCACTCTTGTGAATTCTAAAAGGTTTAAATGGTAAGACCTCATTCTAAAACTGTGTTGAGATTCATATAATGCATCCTGTTTTATTAAATGTATCTGTATTTGATTTTTCATTCATTCCAAACTTTTTATTAACTTTGATATTAAACAAACTAGACTATAATGTGGGCTTACAAGGAAAAATATGAAGTCCAAAATCTGTGGTTTTGAGATGAATCAATATTAAAGTTTAAAAACATTGTGTGTATAATGGACTTGAGAATTTGTGATGAATTCATTGCCAAGGAACTATAAGTGGTAGGACTTAGTTCATTTTCCCTGTGCATTGAGCACAATTTGTTGTACTTAATACCTTTTCCTTGTAAAGTTGATTATATTCCAGTACTTTATACATTAATACCATTTTTTAATTTAACTGACCCAATGGGTTTATTTGGCTTTTTTAATGAAATGTTAATAAAAAAATTTACCTAAACTGCGTGCGTACCCCTGGGCACATCATTTTGGATTCTTTTGATACATACATACCAGATAGAGCACCTTTTTTCTTAAGATGGAACTTTAAAACTGCCAAAAGGATCAATACAAACTTAAAACATTTTTCAGAAATCTAATGACTTGTTTTGGGTGAAAACTTTTTCAACACATTCTTAAGACTAACAATAGAGTGAAAAAATAACAGTAAAAAAAATATAAAATTACTATATATAAATTAAATAAATAAATGTATATTAAATTTAACATATTGAGAAAAGTTCTATCACATGTTGAAATCTTACTTGAAAGGTATTTTAGAATTTAAATTTTCATTTAATTTAGGGTTGTGATGCTAAATGTAAAAAGATTCCATCAAATGGAGGTCTGGCTCATGTTCAAAATCAAAAATTTAAAAACTTGAATATTTTATTGTATGAATTAATTGGAGGGAATGAGTGTTAATAGCAGAATAGGGAGGATGATACAACTGGACCAAAGTTTTTATTTGTTTTTGTTATCATCATCATTCATGGGCAGAGCCCTGTTTGTGGAGTGTGGTTTTTAGCCAGGGATATTGAATTGTATGTTATTTCTGACCAAGTTGATAAGTTACAAGTATTATTTGGGTTTTGGATAGGGAAACCCTGCTCCAGTACAGCCCAATCAAGTATATTTTTGACCCGGTGGGTGTGATTTCGAATCCTTGATAGGCAAACATTCTCTGTAGGAGCAATTTAGAGAGAATGTAATATTGTATGTGTTAGAATAGTGTGGAATGTTGTAAGTGTTGGCTATGTTTTTAAGCGATTTGCGAGTATTGAGTGAAATAATACACCTTGCTGTAAACTGGAATTACAGAAAACTCTCTACAAACGACAATTTCTTATGTCCTTTCAGGTAACTGGATCGGAGGTTCGAACCAACCTCGATTTGTATACTTTGCAGTACACACGCGAGAGCGAGGGGCCAACCTCGTTCCCTAAAGCCAGAGGAAAAACTGACAACCCACTGAGCTACTGTGAACTAATATAATTAATTATATTATTATTTAATTATAAAATTACATAGTTACATAATTTAAGAATTA
>SEYY01024552.1:62500-122500 GCA_009176605.1 Armadillidium nasatum | reverse complement strand
TATATATATATATATATATATATATATATATATATATATATATATATATATATATATATATATATATATATATATATATATATATATGGCTTAGGTGGAGATTGTTTCTGAGTTTCGATATTTTTTATATCGTCAATATTTTATTTTAATCGATACTTTCCTGCCTATAACTTTTTTTTATAACTCAGTTTCGTTTCATAGCTCAGTTTCCTTTCTTTCACTGTCATTGTAGTGCATTCTTGTTACGTTCTTCTGTACGTCGTTGCGCCTCTTTATATTCTCTTTTTACGGCAACTTCGGTAGTTCAGGTTATGATAAGTCGAATTAGGTTCTGCTAGAAAAGTAAGTAATAATAATCTTTATATTCTCTTTTTACCGCAACTTCGGTAGTTCAGGTTATGATAAGTCGAATTAGGTTCTGCTAGAAAAGTAAGTAATAATAATTGTGTGTATGTCTAGTAATAGTACCTCTGGCAACTCTCTTGTTTACGATAGGCTTCTCCGATATTTTCGATTTTCGATATTTTTTAACAATCGAAACTCAGAAACAATCTCCACCTTTACCTATATATATATTATTATTATTATTATTATTATTATTATTATTATTATTATTATTATTATTATTATTATTAATTACGTCTTGGTTAGGTTAGTTCGACTTATCATACCTGAACGACCGAAGTTTGCCGTGTGAAACAAGCCTAACTGATTTACAGACCTACTGCCATATATATATATATATATATATATATATATATATATATATATATATATATATATATATATATATATATATATATATATATATATATATATATATATATATATATATATATATATATATATATATATATATATATTAGGGATGGAGCGATACCAAAATTTTTACCGATACCTAAAAATTACCAGATACCGATACCGATTTTATTATACCGGTATCGTATCGGAAAATATGCCGATACTACTACGATATCGATACCGATACCGATACCGATACTTTACTCTTATCCAAAATTGCCGATACTGAAAAGGCCGATACCGATACCGATACCGGTATCGGTATCGAAAATATACTTGCCGATACCGATACTTCACATCCATCCCATATATATATATATATATATATATATATATATATATATATATATATATATATATATATATATATATATATATATATATATATTATGAGCTTCACAAAAAAAATATTAAACTTTTATATATTTAGAATTGTTCGTTTACAAATGTCAATGACTTTAGCTTAAAATTGAAAATGATTCTTTGAAAGTGACAAGGTATATATATATATATATATATATATATATATATATATATATATATATATATATATATATATATATATATATATTATATATATATATATATATATATATATATATATATATATATATATATATAGTCAATAGTATCTGCTGGGCTCCACACGAATATGGTTTAATTTTGGCATGTGCTTCATCCGATGGGTCTGTATCAACTCTAACATATACTTCAGCTCACACATGGGAAGCTAAAAAGATCAATAATGCACACAATGTTAGTATCGTTTATTATATAGATTGGAAAAATGTATAATATATCGTATAATATAGTTACATTAACTTATAATTGGAATTGTAGATTTTATTACTAGTATTTTTTTATTAGTTTGGCTGCAACGCAGTTAGTTGGGCCCCTGCATCTGCTGCAAGTTCATCCGACGGTGCCAATCCTAGTGGTTTATCAAACCCAAGAATTGTAACCGGAGGATGTGATAATTGTGTGAAAATCTGGCGCCAAGACAGCCAAACTGGCGAATGGTCAGAAGAGGCAAAGTTAGAACGACATTTAGATTGGGTTAGAGATGTTGCTTGGGCACCATCAATTGGTCTTCCAAGATCAATGATTGCATCTTGTTCACAGGTAATTTGTTAAAGGTAAACTTAAATTTTACATTAAAATTTTTTCAAAAATATTAGAAAATTATAATATGCTTAGCATTTTTCTTCTTTTAAAGGACCGTCATGTTACTATTTGGGTTAATGAAGGCTCGACAAATCAGTGGCATCCTAAAGACCTTGGACGTTTCGATGACGTTATTTGGCATGTTAGTTGGTCTATTACTGGAGATATTTTGGCAATCTCAGGAGGAGATAACAAGGTAATTTTATCAGAGTTCTATATTTGATTAATCAGATATAGGAATTGAATTGTATTTATAATTTTTTCGTAGTCATTAAAAACAGGAAATTCAGTAAACATTTATCACTATATATATATATATATATATATATATATATATATATATATATATATATATATATATATATATATATATATATATATATATATATATATATATATATATATATATATATATATATATATATATATATATATATATATATAACCTTTTTTTTTTTGACGTTTTGCTATAATTATTCCTTGCCAGCTTTATTTTAATACAGATAATTTTAACATTTGCAACAAAAGTAAATTTATTTCTTATCAGTTTTAATCAGTCACTTTAATTTGTTACTTCAACAGAAAATTTTGTAGAAAAAAATTTAAAATAAAATTTTAGTGCGCATTGAATATGATTAAAGTTTGTCCGAATCTGTCCTAAAGATTGTAATTTTTTTCACTTATGTTTACATTGTAATTTTTTTTTGTAAATTACTGTAGGTATTTTATTTGTGTTGATTCTTTGTTTTGATAGTGATTAAATGTAACTATATCTATTAATATCACTTGTATTGAAATCAATTATTTAAATGATTGTCCTTTCACAATACCTATTGACCGTAGTACTCGGATTTTATTTCTAAAACTTATAAGCATCAACAAATTTAAAGGCCAAGTTTTATAATCTATTGCTAAAAGTAAGTTATTTTATTTCATATTTTGATTAGCTTTTCCTAAGTGGATTCATAATAAGTACTTCAAATTTAGTTTAGTGGTTTATATTTCATTCTGAAAGTTCGATTTAATTGTTGAATTTGCTTAAATAAATGTAAAACCTTCAACTCGTATCGCTTTTGACAGAAGCCTACATCAGTTAAAATGCTTCTTCAAAGATGATCTTATTATCTCTATTTAATAGATGTGGGTGTAATTCCAATTGTTTTATATTATTTAAAGGTGACTTTGTGGAAGGAAGCGCTTGACGGTAAATGGATCTGCCTTAATGATACGTCAAAACCTCAAGTTTCTTAACACTGGCAAGTTTCAGTCAACATCGAGATTAAGTTGTTTGTGGCTCTTTTGTTAAAAACAGAACATTGTATTTATTCAAGATTTTTTTATTAGTTATAAATTTAAAATATACTAAAATCTTTTTTAGCGTTGTTTATATTTTTACCTTTTATTTAATGTAAAAAAAAATGTAATCAGTGAGAATGCAGACTACATTTTGAAACAGGAGTTGTGAGTCAGAGAGTTTACTACCGCAGTTACAACGCTCTTATTTTTCTTCATCGATTAGAAATTTCACTCTATAAAATTACATGGCAGATTTGCTTTATTCATTTTTTACACATGCACCATACTACCCACACAAATTTTTCCATTTCAGAAATTTAATGAAAATTATAAGCCTTAGTTTTTAACAATAATTTTGTTCTTTTTAGGAATTTGATTTTGCACAAAACTGTTGTGAAGTAGAAAAGAAAAATTTTTGGGAATGGGAATGGTGATAGGCTGAGAAATGTGGAGGGGGAGTGGAAGATGTCTTACTGTTTGCGTATGATGTGGTGGTGGTGACAGAGTCTGCATCAAATGTGCTTCTAAGAGATTGAGAGTTGATCCAACAAAAAGTGAGTAGTGAAGGCAGAGATGAGAAGGTAAGTGGGGAGAAATAGGAATGTCAAGGTAGGGTGAGAAATCCGAGGAAGTAGAAGTTAAAATATCTGGGTATGCTGGTGAAAAGGATGGAGAAGGAAAAAAAATGATTTTTTTTTCTTTTTTTTTAAAGTTCAGATCTATTTAAGGAGAGGAACTTCTAGGTAGTATATCCCATTCCTCGGAGTCTGCAGGTGGGATCGAACCAGGCCTTAAGCATGTGAATCAATCACTCTACCGTTTGTATCACGGTAGATTGAAAATCAAGGGAGGTATGAAAGAAAGGGATAATATCGAAGGAAATAAAGATGTTCGAGTATGTGTCTGCCAACTGTAATGTATGTGTGAAACCTGAACGATGAATGCTCAGTTTAGGAACGGATTGGTGTGTTTCAGAAGGGATTGAAGGTGTGAAGAGAGTAATATATATATATTTTGTTTAAGAATACAGAAGCAGTCGCGGATCACCAAATAGCTGCTATACTGAATCGAAAATAGAAGGAATGTTCGGCATGAAAGAACAGATTTTGTGATATGAGGAAAGTAAAGATACTTATACTATTAAAGTGAGGCAGTTCCGACAAGATGAATGGAAGGCAATTGTGATAAGGTGTAAATGATAAACCAGAGAAGAACTTATGTTTGGGAACGGTGATGGCTGCACACTAGATAAAAATATGATGATCTGAAAGAGAGACCGCAAATAGGATAGAATGGTGGGCTATCACTTGCCATAAGGTAGCTGCACGTTAGATTCGTGTGGCCGATTCCGAGAACAGCCAAGACAACCTCTTAGCACAGACTTCCTGAGGAGGCTGATAGAATTACAAGCGAAAGATGGATGGAAGAGAACAGTGGTCAGAGCGTAGGGTTAATTAAGGTGGTTTGGACATATGTGTAGAATAAATGTGGATAGAGTAGCGAGATCCGAGGAAGGAGAAATTAATATACTTGGTCCTTGCAACACTGGTTTTTAATACTCTACTCAAAAAAACACTTCAAGAAAGCTTAGATATTCTTTGCTTCCAAAGAGATATGAGCACTTATATAATTGGTATATTTCAATAAAAACCAAGAACCGAGATACAAATCTATTTATATGCAAATTATGAGTTCGTTAAACAAGTATTCTCAAAAGGGAATAAAAAAACTTTACAAATACTAATTTATTCCTAAATATAGGAATTAAGTATATATATATATTATACACAATTTGTATTAACAGTATGTACACAATGAAGACAACAAAATTAAGACGAACAACTTGCGTGACTAAATATTATGACGATCAGAACATAACAATACGAAACCAAACATCAAAATTAACATTATGATGATAATGATTAAAATGATACTGAAATGGTTGGCAATTTTATAAAAATAGGTATCTCAATTGCACAAATAAAATTAAACTTACAAGAAACAAGTAAATTAGTTTTAATATATATATATATATATATATATATATATATATATATATATATATATATATATATATATATATATATATATATATATATATATATATATATATATATATATATATATATATATAAACAAAACCAAAAGCATTAATTTTGAAAACGCCTTTAAAAACAGACATTCTTAAAATATTTTTGAAAATTTATGGCTAGCTTAATTACCAAAATGGACACCAGCCAACGTAACACTGGCAAAGGTTTTCATGAGAAGTTGCTTGGTCAATAAGAAGTTCTACTTGTCTGTGAACGTCTAATGATTCGTCATTGTTAAAGTCTCTTCCTGTTAATTTATCTCTCACTCTATTAACAATGGAGACAGCCTTTTTGTTCGCAGTTTCAGACGCTCTTTTGTCTCTCGCTGATGCCCTAGATATAGCTTCATGATCTTGACCATTGCTTCGTGAGCACCCGGCACCACTCTGCGCATCTTCTGCAGAATGACTTCTTGTTTCGGAATAATTACCACCAAGAGAAGTTTCCCCATTCGCGTCTCCCCCCAGATCATCATCATCATCATCGATAGATTTTCTGCCTCCTTTGCGATCTTTATCAAGAAGCCTCCAGTTAAGCAATGGATCGTAAACAAACGCTTCTAACATTGCCATGAGAGAGTCTTTGTTCTTTCGTAAAAGACCCATAACTGATTCACATGTCATGCGGTAAGTTCCCTCGATACCAGTCACCTCCATAGCATTAATTAGCATTCGGGTTAGACGGAATGGTATCTTTTCAGGAAACTTTTCTCTCGCCATGGCTACTTCGAAGCAATCCCCAAAATCGATATGAACAATCTTCCCTGATAACTGATGCAACATGAGATTTGATGGATGTCTATCTCCTAATCCTAGAACATAACCAACCATCGACATGACGGCTAATGAGCGAGTGTAGTTGGTGCGACGATCAAACCAGACCTCAGATGATGGGCTTTTGAACCATAAAAGTTTCGCTAGGTCATCACCTTGAGTAAGTTCAAGAGCGTGCTCGAATACTTCCACTTTCTGCATTAGAGTCAAATGCTCAAGGTCTTGGGCCATTCGCGTCATTATTCTATGTTCAATTGTAAGCAGAATTTTTTTCTTCTCTCTCCAATCTCGAATCAAAACGTGAAGAGTATCACAGTTTGGTACCCAGCCGATCAAACCAGAATTTGTTGAAAGAGGTATCACAGCATATCTCTGAATAGTTAAATTACGTCTAAAGGTATCGGGATTACTAACAAGAAGTGTATTCACAAGACCAAACAATTGCATGACTCTCTCATCCTGCCTAAGATCTTCATGGCCTTTCAATATAAAAACATAATCGTGTCCATCACTACCTCTAATATATAATTTTCTAGGTTTTTGCTTTGATGTCAAGACCTGAATATTAGAATGAATGCAACTTATTCTGTTGATGGGAGAATTGGGCGAATATGAACCTGGTACAGCAATATCTAAATCCTTGCAAGCGTGTAATCTTGGTGATACTGCTTCTAAATCAAGAGAAGACAGAAGTGTCAGCTGACGGGACAACCTCTTGAACACCTGATAGTACAGCTCCCAAGCTTGATTTAGATCCCTGAGATTTCTCGTTTTCTGGTATTCCCTGCACCACTGGGCAGCCTCTAACAGGTCTCTGCCGTAAGCCTGAAAATTGAAATAATATATAATATATATATATATATATATATATATATATATATATATATATATATATATATATATATATATATATATATATATATATATATATATATATATATATATATATATATATATATATATATAATAATATATAATAATAATAATAATAATTACACCACCTTTTAAATTGACGAATTAAAAGAAACTGACATTTAAGCAAGAAAACAATATATAAATTTTAGTAACAAATACTATAATACTTACAATGATACAGAAATACAGAATCGAATAATAAACAGACCTGATTAAAACTCATTTCTTTCAAAGTTATCGGTCCCTTTTCAAGTAAAGTATGAAGTGGTCGTAAAGTACGGAACATGGCAGGAATGTTTTGCTCCCCAAAGAATAATCTACTCGCTTCTTCTAGTCCCTCATGCCATTTTTCATGCCAAAGAATGGCAACTCTTATTAATTCTTCTGAAATCTTAAAATACAAAAAGATGGTTAACACGAAAAAAAAGTCAAAGAAGAGCAACCCAATACTTTTGGGTCGCCATTCTTGTTTTTTTTTTTTTTTTTTTTTTTTTTTGGCAAAAAAATATTTTTATGATTTTGGGGAAGTAATCTTTAAGCCCGATTCTAATATTAGAACATTTCACTGTCTCTCTCACACTCTCCTCTTCACACATACACAGACAGACACTAATATATATATATATATATATATATATATATATATATATATATATATATATATATATATATATATATATATATATATATATATATATATATATATATATATATATATATATGGGCGACAGGACTAGCATCCCGGCCCTATAATTACAGCTCGCTGCTTGCAATAACTCTAGGACCAGCATGGGAAACCATAGCTTCGAGAAGCATCTTCTGGAGGTCTCTGGAAGTGTGTTTACAGGTTAGATGAACACAGTGCTAGTCTAACTGAAAGGGTGAAAACCCTACCTGTGAGTTTAAATAAAGCTCAAGGACTGGCACTGAAACCAACGAGCCGAAAAACAATGATCTTTCAGAGCATTCCAGAAGAGGGACTTTTAAGAGAAGATGGAGAAAGCTGCTGCTCCCACTGACAGGGTGAAAACCCTTCCAGGGAGATATATATATATATATATATATATATATATATATATATATATATATATATATATATATATATATATATATATATATATATATATATATATATATATATATATATATATATATATATATATATATAGCTCAACTTAATGTAACACATGCAACCAGAGAGAATATAGAAACCATTGGTTTGTTCTTCTAAAAGACAATATCAATCACTGTTTACTTTTCAGGGAATTGAATTCTGCACAATTTTTCATAGAATTAAACTCTTTTTAACTCATATCATACAAGAAACAAACTGAACGGAACTTACTTTAGATTACACAATATGATTCTTTAAGGCTTGTGCTGAAAAGCAATCAAAAATATAAAACCAGTTTTACTACAGAAATAACAACTTTAAAACCGATTAGAAACAAGACCTTTCCATTGGGGAGTTTGAAGAGGGTTTTTAAGACTCATCTTTTATACATTCTAACACACTTTATATGCAATATTGTGGGGTACGTTCTGTAAAACTCTTTTTACTTCACTTTATTTGATGTTAACAGTTTAAACAAAAAATAATGTACCAGGGTTTATAATTTGAATAGTCGCTACTATATATGCCTCTTTCTTTCAACAATGTTATGTGGGTATTTCTTTTGAAGGATTCTTTTATATACGAAAAAAAAAAGGTAATAAATTTCAAATTTTGAGGGATGGCAGCTTCATGTTTATTCTTTAATTTTTATATTATTAAAGATACAAAATGTCTTGTAAGTTTTTATCTTTTCACACTGCATAATATGAAAACTGAAAAAGAATAGGATTTTCTGCGCATGATACATGTACTTGAAACAAGTACATGTAAATACAAACAACCAAAATTTTAAACATACGTTAAGAACTCAAAATTTCGTATTCCAGTTTATGTACTTGTAATAATACCAAAGACTATATATATATATATATATATATATATATATATATATATATATATATATATATATATATATATATATATATATATATATATATATATATATATATATATATATATATATATATATTATATATTATTATGAAATTAGGGAAATGTCTTCCCAAATCCTCACAAGCGGCAGTGCAAAATTGAAATGTTCATTTATATTGTACACCGCGAAATATAAATAATAATAATAATAATAATAATAAAAACGATAATAAATAATAGTAATAGTCTCAAAATGGCCGCACAGCTCGAAGGAACTTAGAACAGAAAACTGAACTTGATGTTTAAGTTTCAGTAACTGTATATTGATGTTTTAAAAATAGTTGGAGAAAATTTCCTTCTCCGTCACAGTTCGAAGAATGTTCCCTCGTACGTGTACGTCCAAGCTTTTATAATAATTGAGAGACGATATGAAATGATGTTAAGGTAACCTTTTAGTTACTGACTAATTCTATCTTGTGCTTTCCTTAGAGGGAGACTATTAAGACTCAATCTTTAGAAGATAAGTTATTTCCTTTTAGCAACAAGATGAAATATGATTTTTCACAAGAACACAGAATTAACCGAAATATAAATTATATCGAATGGGAGAGAATATGTTTATTCTTTGCATAAGAAGTCTATTCTTCAGAATTTGAATAAGAAGTGTGTCCTTGCTTTTTCTCTCTTTGATGAAAATGAGCTTTTGACCTGGCGGTCAAAATTAGAACTATTCCTTCAAGGTGGCCAGATTGAGACTAATTTAGCGATAAATACTGATACAGTTTTTATATCCTCCCCGGCCAGGATGACGCCTGACTTTAGACAGGAAGGCGTCATTGAATTGAGAATTTATTCCGAATCCTCAGAGGTATCAGGATCTACTAAGCGACGCTTAGCTGCTTCAGCAGCTTTACGAATGGGACGGACATGACTAACACTCTTATCAGAAGGTAAAGACAGTGTGACCTTGGGAAGATCACTAGAAACGTTATCTGATGAGGTAGAACTTGCCCCAGTCCCTCTGTGGGTCAAAGATAATTCTAATGGGTAAAGGTGCTTAATGGAATACAAATTATTTTGTCCTCCGGGTGTTCTAACAAACACCTGTCGCACTTTATTATCATCACCATATAGAAGCTGTGTGACAATACCCATCTGCCAAAATGGTCGGTCTTTGACAGGACTTTTGATAAGTACTACGTCATTGACTTTTACAAGATTTTCCCATTTGGCCTGATAAAGATCCCGACTGGTTTCTCTGAGACCAACCAGGTACTCGTTATACCAACGAGTTCTGAATTCCTCGAATATTTCTGAGGAACTCTTAAGAGAACGAATTAGTTCTTCTCGACCTGAAGAGGCAGAGTTCCAGAACTGATTATCAGAATTGGTTCCTGGCAACACCAAGCCCGTTCTTGCTTGAGGTTTCAGAAAACAATTAGGCGTAAGAGGTATGATATCATTATCTGACGAAGTGTATGTGAGAGGTCTGGAGTTTATAGCGTCTGTTATGTCAGAAAGAATAGTAATGAAACTAAAATACTCCAAAGAGGAACGTCCAACTGTCTTATGAAGACAGTCTTTCACAACCCTTATCATACGTTCCCACATACTTCCTACCCAAGGACTATATAAAGGTATTCGCTGGTGTTTAATTTGATTATGACGGAGAAACTCTCCACCATCCTCAGAAACCACAAATGATTCTATGGCATCTGCACCCTGAGTGAAGGACCTAGCGTTATCGCTATAAAGGACATCAGGGACACCAAATTTGTTAACAAACCTTTGAAAGGATTGCACGAACGATTTTGAAGACATATCTGGAAGAAGATCCAGATATATGGCTCGAATGTTGAGACAAGTGAAGATTAAAACATACATCTTCTGAGCCTGACTAGCACCCTTAACTCTGACCCACCAGTGTTTGGTAAAGTCGACTCCTAGGTGCTTGAAAGGACGGAAAAGTTCAACCTGTGCCTTGGTGAAATTCGTGAAACGAGGGTATCTAAATGAAAAGGAATTAAACTTTTTACAGACTAAGCAATCTGCAAGGACTTTCTTGATTGTTGCACGAGCAGATGTTATCCAAAAACCTCGCAATCTCAGATGGGTGAGAGTTGCTTGTATGCCTAGATGCTTACACCTAAAATGAGCATCTTTAACTAATAAAATAGTCAAATGATGACTCTTTCCTAATAAGATAGGATTAAGAACTTCATATTGGTAGTAGTTCGATCGCGAAATACGTCCCTTACTTCTGATGAGACCATAGTCATCCAAGAAGAGATTCAAGCGATTAACCAAATCTGGAGGTAGTGCAGTTGAAGAAGGGTCAAGTTTTATCCTCTGCAGAAAATCCAGTTCTTTGGCAAAGGACTCTTGCTGCATGATCCTGAGACAATAAAGTCGAGCTCTAGAGTCACAGTCCATGTCCACCTTCGCAGCTTTAGATCGAAATCGGAAAAGAAGAGCACAAACTCGATGGAGAGAAATTAGACTGGAGAACCTCTCGAAATTAAGAACAGGCGGGTCTTTAACTAACTGAACTATAGTGAAAACAGGTGAGGCGGCATTAGCATTCTCACTGTCCAACTCATAACTTGGACAATATGAAGAATCATGAACCAACCATTCTGGTCCTCGAGACCAAAATGATAACTTTTTCTTAAACTCTGAGGACGATAAACCTCTAGTGAGCAGGTCCGCCGGATTGTCCTTAGAACAGACATATCTGAATTCAGGTGTCAGATAATGATCCTCTTTTAAGGATAATATCAATCTTGAAATATCCTGTATCCGATTCCTGACAAAAATTTGTTTAGACTTTTGACCTTTGTTTGAGATCCATGCTAATGAGATCTGTGAATCAGAGAATATATTGAGACTGTGAAATTTAGTCCCTCCAAAACTAGTTAAAATTTGAGGAATGCATTTCACAGCCATGAAAATAGATAAGAGCTCGAGACACGGCAATGTTTTTCCTTTAGCAGGAGACACCTTACCCTTTGACCACAAAATAGAGGGGCCACTTTCGCTCGACGTGATGTAAACGACAAACCCATAAGCTTGTGAACTGGCATCACAAAAGACATTGATGGAAAGATTGGAGTCTAATGACTCGAAACAAGAACGAGGAAAGGATACCTCTTTTAGAGAAATTAAATCAAGACGAAGTCTCTCCCACGAGTTTTTTAACTCATTATCAATCCCATCGTCCCACCCCATCTCCACTTCCCAAGTTTTCCTCATAAGAAGACGACCTCTGATGGTCACTGGAAGAAAGAGAGAGAGGGGATCAAAAACCTTAGAGATCTCTGAAAGAAGCTCTCGCTTGGTGGAGACAGGATTGAGAGAGAAGTCACTGAGCTTAATGCTATCCAATGTAGTATTGTACAGATAGCCCAGAACTCTCTCTTCTTCACTTTGATGAGAAGACAATTTATCATGGGTTTCAAAAATGTCTCTGAGCTCCCGACTATTGGAACTCCACGAACGCAAATCAAAACCACCTTCACTCATTCTGGAGGTGGCAAGAAGAAATATATCTTTCAAAACGTCCAAAGACGAATGTGTGAATATAAGGTTGTCAACATAGAGGTTGTTTTGAAGGATGGAAGTACAAAGATCATCAGGATATTTTTGGGCATGGTGCCGAATGACAGCTCCCAATACATATGGGCTTACTGCCAATCCAAATATGATTGTGGCATAGCGATAAGTGAGTAGTCTCCCCTCCTCTTCCCAGAAGAAACAAAATTTGTTTCGATCGGACTCAAGCTTCAGACGAATCTGAAGAAACGCTTTAGAGATATCTGCAAGAACTACATATTTATTAGTTCGAAAAGATAGAAGAAGTCTAAAAAGAGAGGAAAGGAGATCAACTCCAGGATAAGATGCTTGGTTCAAGGAAGGACTATTTCCAACCCGAAGACTACAGTTAAACACCGGACGGATCTTTGTTGTAACTTGTTCAGCTGTTTTGATTATAGGTCTATGCGGGATCCAGATGTATTTAGAAAATTCTCTTGGAGAAACCTCTACTGGCTCTATTATACCTTCCTTTAGGTGTTGTTTAAACACTTCCCCATAAGCCGAAGCAAGACCCCGAGCTTCAAGCCGGTTTCTTACTCTACGAAGAGTAGCTAAAGCCACTTGATAATTAGAAGGAACTTCTTTGAGAATTTCTTCATACCAAGGAAGTTCTATGTGATATTTACCATCCACAAATTCTATGCCTTCGTGGAACCTCTTTATAAATATATCATCGATGGAACCCACGTCAGAAACTTCATTTATTCCCAAAGACTCAAGCTTGTATAGATCTTCTAAGCCCAAGTCTAGGTCAGTATCAGAGTGGGTGAATAGAAGAGGATCGAAATAAGATTTAGAAGGCTCCACAATAAGATTGATTGTAGACTCGGGGACCTGGTCTAAAGATCTTAGAAGAGATGAGGGTAAGACACTACTTTGCTGTCATGAACTTTTTCCCTGTTCATCTTTAAGAGGAGGAGATCGCTCTCCGAAAATTGTCAGTTTCTGTGAAGGTGTAAGAAACCCATCAACCGAACCAAAAGGAACATATCCATGACAAGTGTCTAGAGCGCTTCCTTTGACACATGAGACGGAGCGAAAGTGCTTCATTAGACACAGTGCGTCTGTTCCTAACAGACCTTCTATGTTGGTGACCTCATCGGCATGGTTTCCAGTATAAAAACCATCTGCAACTTTAAAACCACTAGCCTTTACATTATAAATAGCTCCCATGAGACCCTTGACATCAAAACTGACATCAAGTTCAGAATCGATGTACACTGGAAGTTTTTTGAAAGTTCTACAACATATATTAAGATCCAACTCTAAATGACGCATCGTTCGAACCTGCTCTCCCAGGAAAGTTTTAATTGAACTATTATGACTTGGAAGAGAATTAATGTCAATACCCAGCTTAGACAGTACAGATGGGTGAAAATAGCTCCTCTGAGAACCCAAGTCCAGCAACACTCGTACAGGTATCACTTTATTTCCATTCCTCACTTTGAGTGAAATAGTTGGTAAAATATGACCTGAGGACGAGTTGCCCAGGTTAATGCACACATTGTTGCTGACCCGCTCTTCATCTCCCTCAGCGTCTTGATTAGAGGAAGTGGAAGGATGGTTTATAGAATTGCCAGACTTAGTTTTTGACTTAGCATTAGATGAACAGAGAGCAGTGATGTGAACTCTGCTTTTGCATACCCAACACGGCCGACTAAGGCCATATCTTTTGGCAGGACAGTCTTTTGTGTGGTGATTAGCGCTGGAGCAGTTTGTGCACAATCCCAGTGCTACGCATCTTTCTCTTCTCAGTTTAGGAGAGGAATACACTACACACGAATTCATGAAATGCTTTCCCTCACACAATTTACACAAGGGATTATTCAATGTTGATGTTTTATTTTTATATTCTCCATACGAAGAATCTGATTCTTCTTTAGACTTAGACTTTTTTGGACTAGAAACTTCAGAAGAATTGTGATACGATGAAGACTTTTTCTTGGAAGGTGATGAGGAGGACACTTTCGTAGTCTTGTCCTTACCATAAAAAGAACTCCTTTCTCTTGTTTTTTCAAGAGACTTAAGAATATAATTGCTGTGTTTGAAAATTATATTAATAGAAGGATATTCTTCCTGAGTAATAAGTTTAAGTTCCCTAAGAAATATAGAAGGCAATTTGTCCACTATAACATGACTGAGGAATTTACATCCCGGAGTGTTTTCCTCCAAGAAATTCCATCCGAATTCCTTCAGCTCATGAAGATATGCACGAACTTCAGCAATAAAAGCACGTACATCCTCAAGATTTTTTCCATTCAAAATTGGAGCCGAATCTATCCGGTGCATCAAGGAATCAACGATGTAAGGTTCATCCAGATATTGACTTTTAAGAATTTCTAGGGCAACTTCCAAATTTTCATCAACATTGGAAAGATGTTCTATGTCTTTAAGAGCATACCCAGTTAAATGCGATTTTAGATATTGAAGCTTCGCAGCTTCCGAAATATCAAGACGACATCCATAGACGTTGTTATATGATAAAAGGAAAGATCGGAACAAAAAACGATCATCCTTTCCCCCAGAGAATGATATACATTTAAGTTTTGGCAGAGACAGTTCCCTTTGTGGGTGATAACCACTAAGAGCTGTTCTTAACTCTGCCTTTGAAACAGAATTTTCATGCGATACAGACGATCTCTCCGAATGAGGGGGAGATGGAGGAATTGAAGGACGAATGCGATTTAAGACCTTTTGTATCTCAAGATTGTATTGAGACGCACTTACGATCTCCTCATCCAATAAGGTCGAATCATATTGGACGATATATGACTTACACAGGGAAGCCTCTATTTCAGAGTCTAGCTGCCTAATTTCCTCTAATCTCAAAGAAACCTCTTCAAGAAGAGTGGCTAATGAAAGAGAGTCATTTTCCTCTCTAACTATCTCAAATGCAGCCTTGAGGATGAGAGTTACTTTTCTTTTTATTACGGCTCTTGCTCTTTTGGTTAGGGAAATATCAACTTTTGCTTTTGTAAGAAGCTCCTGTCTCTCTTCAGTTGAAATTGATTTAGAGGAAGCACCAAGATCACTAATTATAGTGTCTTCGAGAGCCTCGAGTATTGAAGAAGCTTCATCGATATTGGCCATAATTTAAACTTTATGAATTTACGCAATATAAAGTAGGCTTACGAGAATAAGGCACTGAAATTTAAGGAATTTAATGATGTAAAGCGGAAGCCTTGTTTCGAAATGGGTCTAAACGAATAAAACTGCAAAAAACACAGCAAAAATCGGACAAGAATTGCAAAATTTACCGCAAAAACAAAAATTGTACACACACACCTTATATATATAGATATATATATTTTCAAATATTCAAAATTTGCAAATTTTTGGCTTGATGTATGTGTCTGGTGGTATTTTAAGGTGATATTAAAGGTCTTTCCCGCAAAAAAGATGTTAAATTTGATTTTATAGCACCGCAATGACAAACTATTTAGCTTCAAGAGCTTAACCGTAAATTGGGGACCGAATCGGTTATTCTTTTCTCGAAAAAAGTGACGCACTTGAACCTGTGGTTTAAGGAGTCGTTGCTATGCGCAAGAATTTGCAAAAAATAATTGTTATCCAACAATCAATCTAAAATTAGTAGGAGGATTAAATTTTGCCGATTTAAAAATAATCAACTTTTTCCAAAATCGGAACCTTAAACGGTTTTTTGGTTTGGAGCTACGAAATAAATACGCGTAAGATCAGATCTTCGAAAGTTTACTATAGAGTAAACTACTCCAAGCTTTTACAAAATCAGATTTTTTCTAAAGAATATTTAAATTCGCAAGATGAGAATTTTTCTCCAAAATTTTCTCCGAAATTTGCAAGAGAAATCCAATAAAAGAAATTTCTCTCCAAAATTTTGCAAGAGAAATTTTCTCCAAAATTATGAAAATTAGGGAAATGTCTTCCCAAATCCTCACAAGCGGCAGTGCAAAATTGAAATGTTCATTTATATTGTACACCGCGAAATATAAATAATAATAATAATAATAATAATAAAAACGATAATAAATAATAGTAATAGTCTCAAAATGGCCGCACAGCTCGAAGGAACTTAGAACAGAAAACTGAACTTGATGTTTAAGTTTCAGTAACTGTATTTGATGTTAAGAATAGTTAGTTGGAGAAAATTTCCTTCTCCGTCACAGTTCGAAGAATGTTCCCTCGTATGTGTACGTCCAAGCTTTTATAATAATTGAGAGACGATATGAAATGATGTTAAGGTAACCTTTTAGTTACTGACGAATTCTATCTTGTGCTTTCCTTAGAGGGAGACTATTAAGACTCAATCTTGGAAGCTAAGCTATTCGCTTTTATAACAAGATGAAATATGATTTTTCACAAGAACACAGAATTAACCGAAATATAAATTATATCGAATGGGAGAGAATATGTTTATTCTTTGCATAAGAAGTCTATTCTTCAGAATTTGAATAAGAAGTGTGTCCTTGCTTTTTCTCTCTTTGATGAAAATGAGCTTTTGACCTGGCGGTCAAAATTAGAACTATTCCTTCAAGGTGGCCAGATTGAGACTGATAAATTTAGCGATAAAATAAATAAATACTGATACAGTTTTTATAATATATTTTTTTTTTTTTATATATATGCTCGAGTTAAAAAATGGAATAAAATATTTGTCAGAAGCAGAGTTTCGTGCATGACTGGATAAGTGGTAGATAACGCAAAACGACCTCTAAAATGTAGGAGTGTGAGGATTAAAGATTATTCTTATTCTCTGATATAGAATTATTAACAATTGTCTTTAAAATAAGTTAAAAATATAAATAATTGCTTTTCTCATTCGGTGGACACATTTTCCTAATGTAGATCAATAGTTTGTCTGTTCATTCAAAACTTCAAATATACGCTACAATTTAAAATTTCCACTGCTAACTTGAAATATCAAATACTATCAAGAAAAGTTGTTACACTATTCTCCCATATGCAGAAGTCTATATATATATATAAAAATTATTTTAAAACAAACTTACCACCATTGCCTGATTAACAAGTTCATTAGAATGTTCTCTCATGCTTTTCAAGATGATATCTGCAGCCTTAACTCGAGATGGTTCAGAAGACTTTGCAGCCACGGTTAGGGGATAAAGAAGAGCCTGGATAATAATGATAATAGTAATAATAATAATTATTATTGAATAATAATTTGGCTTCATTCCAATCACTAGATTTTTGGTACCAACCCTATTTACCCATACTGTACTCCCTCAGTCTATTATAATTATATGTTTACTCCATCTACCTTTTCTTTCAAATTTCCATTACCTCTTAAAAGTTTAACTGACAATAATAAACCCATAAATCTAGAATGTTCGTTCCTTATATGCAAAGGAATAAAACTAATATCTAATCTAATACCTTAAAATTTTTCTTTTAATCTTATCCATCACAATGTCTTATTATTTAAATACAAATATATCAAACTTGTTAGTCTACTATATTTCATATGAGATACATTAACCTAAATAGAGCCCATACAAATAAACATTAAATGAAAAATTAACAAAAAATCTATTTACATAGAGAACATGTGAATTAAATTCATCTAATGTTTTTTTTTTTTTTTTTAAATTTAAAAAAAAGATTTACAATCTCTTCGATCATTCATTCATTCAATTAGGATTCAACTACTGTTGTTTAGTACCAATAGTTATAAAAGAAGCAATAACAATTTACGTTATGTTGATAATGTTATGAAGAGAAAGGCTTTCTTCAAACATTTTTTGTTTAAATACAATTCTAATTTTATTATTTTATATAACATTTAGCTGATTCAATTGAAATTCATTTTAAAAACTAGGTCGAAAACAAAAGCTGTCATTCCTTTTAATTTCGTGTCAGCTTCTACTACAATATGGTCTGAGAAATAATGCTAGAGAGAAGCAGGAAATATTGTCATCAAAATAGTCCTAAAGGGCAAATGGATCGACTCTAGGATGCCCTAAATATGCATTTGATGGATAAGTGCTGGTATAGTCAAATTTTCTTTGCGTGAATGGGAGCTAAGAAGCAATAATGAAAATGGTGAATTAAGGAAAAAATATCAAAATGCAACTGGTCTTGATAAAGACTAAAATTGTATGAAAGTGGGTAGTAGATAATCGAATGAAATAAAAGGTGAAGAAACCATGAAAACTAACAACGAAATCGAAGAAACAAATAGAAAGGAAGTTTGCTGGCCAAAGAAAATGATGATAACAAGCTGGTTTAAGCAATCTATAAAGGTGAAATACAATGTTTAGAAATACACTAAATTATAATAGTTTGCCATTTTATTTTTCGATTTTTATGAATTTTTTATACGTTACATCTGATATAACGTAATAAATACAATTGGGTCTATGAGTAATTTACTAACAAAACAATTTGATATATGAAAAATTTTATTTGCATTCCATGCAGGAATTTTTTTCCTTTGCAAACCTTTGCTTTTGAGATAACTGAGTTATCCAGAGTCTAGACTGATTATTTTCTATAAAAGTGCTCGAATATTTAAAAAAAAAATTAGATGGTAAAACAAATTACAAGATCATAATAATCCAATTTACATTACAAACCTGTGGATGTTGTTTCCCTACATTGACCAAAAGCTGATGGATTAGTCGGTTAACAAGAGGCTGGTGTGTGTCGATTCTAGCGATCAACTGTGGAATAACCTATACAAAAAAAACAACAAAAAAAAAACTTAAGTAAAAACTCATTTTCAAAATGAATATGTGCAAATGTAAAGCTTTATTTACCTGCAACCAATTATCAATTCTAATTGTTTTAAGTCGTGTCTGAAGAACTTGATGTACATCTGGTTGAGAACCATGTTCAAAGCAAACAGTGAGAAGTCGAAGAGTGTCTTGCAAAGTATTATTGGTGTCACTTAAAGCTATTGACTGAACAAAACCTTTGCATGCTGCAATAGCAAAATCAACTACCAAACTCTGAAAACAAGAGAAAATAAAGTGTATAAAAGAATTACCATTAATAGTATAATTGTGTAAAGCAAAACGATTAAACACATTTCTCTGCACTTACTCTTTTACCAGCTAATGAAGCTGCGTCATCATCTACAGGTGTTCCTCTATGCAATACCACATCAGCTGTATCTCCGCCCCAGCCATTATGGCGCAAGTCTGCATTAGACCCATCTTCTCTGGCTCCTCCTCTATAGAGCAACAATGCTTCAAAATTAGTACATGCGAAAGCATGCCACGCTTTATAACAATTTGGATCAGTATCTTTTGCTTGTCTCAGGTAACACAGGATCGTAGAGACGTTTTTGTCATTAAGACCTTTCAGCTCTTGATGCCTGCAATCCCAGAGTTTATCAATGTCTAAGAATTAAACTACAACACAAAATTTTCACAACAACAACAAAAAAATCATACCAAAGACCAAGTTTATGGTAAACCCTTGATGTTAATTTCTGTGAAGCTCCATCAGACGGAGGAGGTAGTTGATCTAGGAAATTCTGTAGTTGCCTATATATATATATATATATATATATATATATATATATATATATATATATATATATATATATATATATATATATATATATATATATATATATATATATATATATATATATATATATATATATATATATATATATATATATATATCAACTACAAATTGAGCTATTAATCATTTTATTTTCTAATGTTACAAAGACCACAATTTAACATACTTAAAAGCCTCTTCCCTTCTGGTAGGGAAAGCATACAAATATTTACAATATTGGTACGTAACAAAAGGATTGGTAGCTGGCAAAGCCTGATGAGGATTATCTGAAGGGTCAAATCCTAGTAGGTTGACCAAGGTCTTATGTGTAAGAGACAAACGACCCGCTTTACGGCACATCGACGAGAATTTAAGCCAAGCGCGCATATCATCCTGAGGAGTAAGAACTAAAGAACGAACTTGTAAAATTTTCTGCCAATCTTCGACAATTTTTTGACAACCCTGTGAATATGATTAGAAAACAATTCATAATATGACTTTTAAACACAAGTGAGTTTTTGTATCAAAAGTTTGGTAAAGAACCAATGTTTATAGAAGAAAATGGTTTGATATAAATAAAAAAGTTGTTGTGAAATATTTCTATTTATAAATCATAATTATATCACAAAATTATAGATATTCACTTTGCTTCTTTATTACAAAAAGAAAGAAAATTTTATGAAGAAAAATGACAAGCAAATAAACATATAAAGAAGTCTAACATTCTGATAAGTACCTTAACTTATTTAACACTGATTATTATTCTCATAAAAGTTGAACAAATATTATTAATTTTCAGTGCAAAATGAGAAAGAACAAAACAAATCGGAAGAGAATAAAAAATATTAGAATTAAATATAAAAATCACTGATAAAATACATTACGTTTTTAGACTTTTAAACATTTAAAGAAAATTCATTTTTATTTTCATACTTTTTTAACTTTCACCTTCTTCATAAATCCTAATAAAAGATAATGGAAATAAGAAAGCTAAATACAGACAGTTAAAGCCATGGAAGGATATATGAAAGGTGGAAGGTGTTTTTGAGAAATACTTCTGAAGAAACTAAATTGAAATATCAACTGACCTGCAGTCGATCCCACCAAATTTGAGCGATCGCCTTCCGACGCTCTGGAATGAGTTTGAACTGAACTACTTCTTCCAATTCTGCCAATTTCTGAACGCTTACCATTGAATTATAGGCCCTTTGATAGCTTTCACCGACCATTGCTGTTAATTCTGTGTCTAACAATTCTCGTGATAATTCTATTAACTGAAACAGTCAATTTTACAGAACTGTAGAAATTCTGAAGCTAAATTAAATGTTTAGGTGGGAAAGGTGATAGTGAAATAAATAAATAAATAAATAAATAAATAAATAAATAAATAAATAAATAAATAAATAAATAAATAAATAAATAAATAAATAAATAAATAAATAAATAAATAAATAAATAAATAAATAAAAAATAAATAAATAAATAAATAAATAAATAAATAAATAAATAAATAAATAAATAAATAAATAAATAAATAAATAAATAAATAAATAAATAAATAAATAAATAAATAAATAAATAAATAAATAAATAAATAAATAAATAAATAAATAAATAAATAAATAAATAAATAAATAAATAAATAAATAAAAATAAATAAATAAATAAATAAATAAATAAATAAATAAATAAATAAATAAATAAATAAATAAATAAATAAATAAATAAATAAATAAATAAATAAATAAATAATAAATAAATATATATATATATATAATATATATATATATATATATATATATATATATATATATATATATATATATATATATATATATATATATATATATATATATATATATATATATATATATATATATATATATATATATATATATATATATATATATATATATATATATATATATATATATATATAAAGGAGTTGTTGGCGTAAGAGAGTGGAGTAGTTTTCATTTCCAATTTATTCAACATTGCACTCAAAAGGATGATCGTTTACCCTTTTGTTTAGTTAAAATAAATACCTGTTTATTGATGTATAATTAAGAAAGTGTATTTTATCTTAACTTGCAGGAAAAAACTTTTGCAATTGAAATTTTTTAAAAGTAAAATGTGTATGACCTCAAGGTTTTTGAATTACGTGTTACTTTCCTTACAAACTGTGATTGCAACCTAATAAAATGTTAAAAATCAAAATTTCATAATTTTCATTCGTTGCAAAAAGAAACTATTATAATTTTTTAATGAAATTAACTTTTTACATAAAAAACTCAAATGTAAATTCTGTGGAATTTATCAGGTGAAAAGGGAATTTTTTTTAAATTTTTTTTTTTAAACTAATGATGGAAATGTTTTCACAGAAAATATATAAAAATTCACGCCAAAAAATGAAAACTGTAAAAAAGTTTACCATTAAAATGAAAATAAAGAAGAATTTTTAAAGTAATAAAATAGAATTGTTCGATTTTGTGTAAACTATCGATAATAATAATAATAATAATAATAATTTTCCATTCTCGCGTTTTATGACTTAAAAAAAAACTAAAATAAATTCAAAATAATGCAATCGGTTCGACTTACCTCTTGCGCATTCTGATAATCGTTTTTATGTATGGCTAAAACTGCTCTATAAAAGGCCCCTTCCTGCGTTTCTCTTGGAATGAAGTTGGTGTATTTTTCCATGGCGTCCCACTGACCCATGGCCCAGGCAGCAGCTGCAGAAACCCGAGACATCTGTCTTTTACAATTTTCATTCAGGTTTTCTATTGTATTCCACCGATTGCGTGATACCTCATAGAGATCACCCCTGCATTTTAAATTATTATTCTCTTTAACTTAATAAACTTCAAATTATTAAACTCTTTAACTTCCTCATAAAAATATTTAGAAAACTTTTGACTTCCAAAATATTATTTTGTGTAATTAATTAAAACTGTCTTACCATTCGCCTAAGGCTTCCAAACACCTCATTTGACCAAGAGCGAGTTCAGTATCATCAGAATTTAATTTTAGTTTCTCTTCATATGCCTCGAGAGCTTTTTCCCAATCATGCAATTTTTCAAACCACTTTTCTTGAACCTTCATATCTGATCGATTGTTTTTTCTCGAATACTCCAACAAGCCTAAACAATAATAATAATAATAATAATAATAATAATAATAATAATAATAATAATAATAATAATAATAATAATAATAATAATAATAATAATAATAATAATAATAATAATAATAAAATTAATATTACAACATATATATAAAAATGACGTTCTATCATTGATAGTACTTTCAATGCATAGAAAAAGCAATAAAAAATTTAAAATAGGATAAAGATATTGAGAACTAACCAGCGGCAGCTTCGGTTTGTCCCAATTTAGTATTTATAGAAATGAGAGCTTGAAGAACTTGAGGCGTGGAGCTCTTATGAAATTCTTCTTCCTTGTAATGAAGAGCTTTAGCATAAGCTCTACACTCCATAGCTTTACTTCCTAATAACTGCAGCTCAAGAGGTAAATGACCCTACATAATAAAAATAATAATAATAATAAAAATAATAATAATGATAAAGTTTATGGTTGAGGAAGGAAATATCTATTTCCCAGATTTAAAAAGAAAAGTATGAAAATAAAGTTGTGAAGTATTGAAAAGGAGAAAACACACAAGTGAAGATTTCAGTTTCAAGGCTTATATTTTCGTTTTGTATCGTAAGTTTTTACCATTTAAATGAGATATCTGAAGCGTCAGCTGTGGGGAACAAGAAGATTAGGAAAACATCCAAATAAAATAAGATAAAAAAAAGAATAGATTTTTCGTCCACTCTCTTCATCTTTGCTTATATTTTTATTTCACTCCCCATTTTTTCTATCTGGGATGGGGACAGTGTTAGAAATGGGAACTGGGACAAAGTCGAGTATTTTAAAAATAAATAAATAAATAAATAAATAAATAAATAAATAAATAAATAAATAAATAAATAAATAAATAAATAAATAAATAAATAAATAAATAATAAATAATATATATATATATATATATATATATATATATATATATATATATATATATATATATATATATATATATATATATATATATATATATATATATATATATATAAAATGGGGTAACTCGGTCAGCTCAATAAAATTACAATCACAATGCAAAAATAAATCTTTAAAGGTGTAAAATGGATTTATGTATAAATCATTATTTTATACCTTTGAAGTCGTATTTTTGCATTGTAATATATATATATATATATATATATATATATATATATATATATATATATATATATATATATATATATATATATATATATATATATATATATATATATATATAATCTGACTTTCATTTGTATTATCTCTCCGAAGGAAAATAAATTGCTAATGTAATTTATATGAGTTATTACTTATCAAAGGATGCAGACAACAAAAAAAGACTATATATTATTTTGGGTTACTTGAGGGAAAAAAAGAAAAATTCTCCAGATTAAGAAGTTTACAGTGAGGAGTAGAATGGTAGTAAGTTGAAGCAGGATGGGTGTAAACATTTAAGTTTCTATAATAATTTTCACTTGTTTTTTTTTTTTTTATTTTGTAATTGTATTCTTTGAACTAGAATTTAAAATATTGATGGTTTAGATATTGTGTTCTTAGTGGTTGACTGATGCAAATTGTTAACGAGAGCGAACTTAAGGAACACATTTTAAATAGAGGACCAGGAGAAATCAAAGGGTACTCCAAGAGATAGAGAAAGGTCAGATATAATCTTCACCCAGGAAAAATTTAATATAATTAGTATATAAATATATGCAACCAGTGAATTTTAATTTTTTATTTTTTTTCAGACTTTTTGACAAAGCTAAAAAATTGTAACTAAAAACGTCAATTCTCCAATTTAGTGTAGTAGAAAGTAGGAAAATCACACGAACTTATCAAATGAACTTCAAAATTCATGTTTCTTATTAAATAATTTTCACCGTTATTTTCTTTTCAAAGAGTTATCGAACATAATTATCTTTTTTTATAATAAATAACTGGTGAAAGCTAGCATAAGCTACAAATAACTGTACATTAAAAACGTGATACTCTAAAATGAAGATGAATATTACGAAGGAAGACAATAAAAGAAGAATGAAAAAACTAAGCTTACACCAGTTGCTGTTAGTATCACACTTTTAAATATAGAGGGCAACTTTTCGAGTTTAAGGTATGTATTGTTGACATCTAGATTAAATAAGGACAAATGAATATTCGTATTAGTGATATATATATATATATATATATATATATATATATATATATATATATATATATATATATATATATATATATATATATATATATATATATATATATATATATATATATATATATATATATATAAACTAGATAGAGTATAGCATAAGAATATCCAAAGCAAAAAAAGAGGTTGTATATTACTGAACTGCTGAATAATAATAATAATAATAATAATAATAATAATAATAATAATAATAATAATAATAGCATTTAAAGACTTAGTACCAAAATCAACATATTGTATCTCACACAGTTTCCTTACTGATGAATACTTTTGACTTATTCTTTACCCGAATTACAGGAAAATAAATCTCAAAACCATACCTTTTCACAATGTTCCATAAACTCGGCAAGGTTTAGCAGCGTCTGTGTTATTTCTGGAATGTCTTGTGAAGTAAGGGCTTGTTTTAATGACTGCAGCAAATCGTCCTGTAAAGACTCACTAAGTTCACTCCAACATGAAACAAAAGCGGGGTTAAACAAGTCCCGCGATAGTTGAACATTTGTGGTGGCAACGCTATAACATGACCTAAAGACGTAAAATAAAAACTAATTAAAAATAACACAAGCTTTCCAAAACATTTTAAATATATGGGTTCTACAAGCAGTGAAATTTAATTGCCTTAATGCTGGGGAGGGAGAAGACTTCATCATTTCAATACTTAATCTCCTAAGCCATTCGAGCCAATCGTCTTTACTAACTAGACTGTTGAAAGACCATGCCTTCTGTAGAGCTTCGACGTTAAATGTACCCTTAGAAAAAAAAGTAAAGAAATAAATATTTTGAGGTTTTCACCTTTTACATTATAAAAAAAATTATATTGAAGAACTTACTTTTTTAATTGTAAGAGATGACTCGCTTGGACTTTCTCTTCTTGCTTTTGAACCATTAACAATTAACATTTCATCTTCTGTTATGGTTAGTCCCTAAGGAAAATACAATAAGAGAAACTGCTGTAATGCCTAAATGGTAAGTTCGTATTTGCAAAATAAATTCTGGGAATTATTTATACAAACTATTTTAGAAATCAAATTTCTAAACCTTATTAGATATAAATATAAAATGAGCAGAATACCAACCTTAACTACTTTGGCAACTAAAATGTCATATTTAGGATTGACTATTTTGTGTTTGTTCAAAATACGTTGAATAACTGGTACAAAGCATTCATATGTTCTTCCCAATTGTGTTGCAAGTGAACAAAGGAGCTCCATACAGGCAGGCCGAAGATCCGGGCTCATTTCTATTGTTCGAAGCTGAAAGTACATTAAAAAGAAATTTATAGTCTTAAATATCTCATTCTCATAATTATTGCAAAATAAAACCACGTGCAATACCTTTATGTTTAAAGAATTAAGTAATTACTGAAAATCATGGATAAAATTAAAATATGTAACAATACTGTAAAACTCAAAGTGCAAGTTGGGACTTCAAAATTTTTCTGTAAAAAATGGGCATAATTTTTGCACCAAAAAAAATTATTTATATAACAACTGATTTTTTATAATGCAAATAAAACTAACCTTTATTAAAAGAAAACTAATTACAAAAAAAAAAAAAAAAAAAAAAAAAAAAAAAAAAAAAAAAAAAAAAAAGTTGGCTAATATATATTTAAAAATGAGGAAAAATACATGAATGTACATTGTCATACGTATTTACAGAAGATAATTTTAATTTAGAAATTTTAAGTAGTGTTTATAAGTCCAAGTTTTACAATGAACATCAACTCACCAAGGGATGTATAATCATAGACACATAATCAGTCAAATCGAGGTATTCGGTAAAATGTTCAACAGTCTCAATCGCTGTTTTACGAACATCAAAAGGCACTTCTGCAGCTGTAAATAGCTTTACGACAGGCGGTAATAACATGTGCAAATATTCTTCAATGGTTAAACCAAACTTTTGCAAAGCGAGGAGAAGCTGCAAAAATCACCAAATATTATTTAAACAAACATAAGACTGAAAGTAAAAACAAATTTTCACAAAGTATGAAAAAACTGATCAAACCTTTTTAGTAACATGTTTTTCTTTATTATCATTGATGAATGACTTAAGAATCATTGGCACAAGATCTTTCAGGTACATTTTGAATTCCGTTCCAACGGCAGTCGCAATGCTCTCAACAACACCAATTATTGTTGAAGTGTTCTCAAAGTATTTGTTCTTACCCCAATACTCTTTTAGAACACCAACAATATCATCCAGATAGTTTCTGATGTGTTGCTTCACTATTTCGATAATTGTCGACAATTGCTTGAATAAATGATCCCGAAACGTGACGTCAGATGTGTGAATGACATGTAGGAGAGAAGGAATTACACGAGGGAGATATGGAACGCCCTTCACTCCTAATGATTTGAAAATAAAAGTCACCGCCTGCAGAAAGAATATTAGATTAATTTAATGGGAGTTTATATATATATATATATATATATATATATATATATATATATATATATATATATATATATATATATATATATATATATATATATATATATATATATATATATATATATATATATATATAAATAAATAAATATATATATATATATATATATATATATATATATATATATATATATATATATATATATATATATATATATATATATATATATATATATATATATATATATATATATATATATATATATATATATATATATATATATATATATATATATATTATAAATTTTTTAAACCACTAGGATAAAACAATAGGAAAAGGGGGAGACCTTGAAAATAAAACATTAAAAACGAAAAGTAAGGTTAAATTTAAAACGACGTAATATTTCAGAACTGTGGACTAAAGATCTCTTATCAAGCGCAATTGAAGAAATACCAAAGGATAAAGGGTGATTTTATTAAGAACGCACATATTTAAAGGGACGGGGGGCAGGATGAACATAAGAAACAAAAATTAAAATTAGAGACAGAGAGCGCAGGCGCGGAGAAAAAAAAAAACTTATTAATAAACAAGTAATAATAATATTAATAAATAAATAATAATAATAATAATAATAATAAAAAGAAAGAAATAAACTCTTAACATAAAAAGCACACACACACACATCTATTTTTGAACCATAAGATGAGAATTTTAGGACTGGAAAATTAATTTCCCTAAATCTATTAAATTATTTATTCTCTTAAATTTAAAAAATAAAAATAAAAATTATATAATTAAAAGTGAAATATAATTAAGAATATTTTGTTTTATTACACACATTAAAAATTACAACGTTTATGTATTCATTTTGTTAAATTTAAAAAAATAAATAAATAAAAAATTATTAAAATTTTAAATTTGCACTAATTTTTTTTACTATTCATTCAATTTTATATAAGTTACAAAACTTCCATTTACAATATTTTAATATACACATTACTCCTTCACATTTGATCCCAAAATGAACGCTCAGTTCTGAGTGGCTTTTTTAGAAAAAAAAAAAAAAAAAAAAAATTTTTAGTGTTTACTAAATAAATATTTTAGGCTTAGAACTCCTCTAAACATATCCAAAAATAAAACCTCCTGAAGTAGATTTTTCCCCCACATTAACTGGTAAAAACCTGAATATTAAAATTGAAAATTGCCAAATTTTTTAGTTTTATGAAAATTTTCACGAAATTTTTTAAGTAAATAAAATTGGACGAGTAATGCAATTTTTATTTTTGTTATTTTTTTTTTTTTTTACATACTTTAATCTAATTTCATGCCATACCCAAATTGTATTTCCAGCACAATGATGAGTCAGATGTCAAACGATTGGGCGCATAGGAAAATGCCCTAAATAAAACTGTGCTCCTCCAATTCTTTTTAATAAATAAAAACCTTCTCAATAGTATTAAAAAATTTAAATTTTTTAAAAAATTTTTAACTAAATTTGTCACTATTTAACGATAATGTAAAAAAACAAGTAAACCCAGAGATTTTATTTTTTGATATTTAAAGCTGGCAAGGGTACCCTCTAATCAGGGGACCCCAACTTTTGGGTGTGAAAAAATTTCCCCCATTTTTTAAATAGATTTTTTTTAGTAAAATCTTTGCTGATTCCAAATCTGTAATTAGTTTTTCATAATTCCAAATGGTTCCTGAGAAAAAGACTTTCAAGTAACACATGTCGAACAACCTTGAATCTGGCAGCATATGGCAATCACAAAGAAAATTATTTTATTTTTAAAAAATTTTTCGTTATATTTTTATAGAAAATAATTTCTTGATTCCAAATATGTAATTAGTTTTTCATAATTAGAAATGGTTAATGAGATATGACTACTCAAACATGGAATGTTGTTCATTGACAACAATAAGAGATTTGGTTTTCCATGATTTTCTTGAAATAACACTTTTCAAAGAAAAAAAAAATTGCCCCCCCCCAAAAAAAAAAAAACGGCTGCAGTGATTTATTTCAAACTTTCTATGTGAATCAGAAATAGTTAGATAAAGATATATACGAAGTGTGATCCACAAAATATAGACAGTTTGCATAAAAACATTCACTTGAAGTAGAAAATTTTCAAAACAATGAAACTTTCAAATTTCTGACTTTGGGCAAGAGCCAAACTATCTAAACCATCACCTATTATCAATATTTTATACTCTTTTGATTCCTACATATGCTTCCAAAAAGTTTCTAAAAAAAATTTTTGTAAAAATTTAAATTACTATAGATTTTATGAAGGCTTTTTTCCTTTTCTGGTTGGTTAAAATTCCCTCAGATTAACTTAAATTACATTTTTTACATATTTTTTCAGCATAATATTTCCAATAATTTTACATAATAAATTACATAATGACTGAAGTAGAAATTTTAAACAAGAACCGTATTACTACAAGAAAGTTCCTAAAGAATATCAAGACGCATAAATTTCAACATCAAATGTATTTTACACATTCAAATTCCTTGACATTTGTTTAAGGATCCATCAGTTAAATAAAAAAAAAAAAAAACTCAATTATTAATTACACATCTGCTATGAATGCATATTGTTTCTTATTTATAAAGGATATTAAAGTCAAATATTTCCCAAGCAAATAAAAATATTATTCTCTATGAAACTAAAATATTCAAATTTTTAAAAAAAAAAAAAAAAAAAAAAAAAAAAAAAAAACGGCTGTCCAGAGCCTGAAATTTGAAAATAATTCGGATGGAGACTGAAAATAGTCAAACATTCAGAATATGCGAGATCCTATATATATATATATATATATATATATATATATATATATATATATATATATATATATATATATATATATATATATATATATATATATATATATATATATATATATATATATATATATATATATATATATATATATATAATTGGATAAAAAAATAATAATAATATGCATACAAAGGGTATGAGGTACTGATGAACAGCAATTAGGGTCAATAACACCTTTAAAGGTTTGCATGCCTACCGTTTTTCCCGTGAATAATAATAATAATAATAATAATAATAATAATAATAATAATAATAATAATAAAAATAATAATAATAAGAAAAAAAAAAAAAAAAACCTCACCCAAATGACGTCACTCTGATCTTGAACCAGATTCGGATCCCTTATCACTTTCATAAGAATGGCGATGGCGCAAGCCGGATAAAATTCCTCCAAAGATGAATAATTCATATTAACAAGCATCTCACTTGTAGTCATTTCTATTCAAAAGTTTATAAGATTAAATATATATATATATATATATATATATATATATATATATATATATATATATATATATATATATATATATATATATATATATATATATATATATATATATATATATATATATATATATATATATATATAATATATAGGAACCGACCGGAGCCCCGGCCATTTTTACTGACCCCGGCCCCGGCTAAAAATCAGGGAAAACCGGGGTTTGCCGGCCGGGTTAAAATGGGAAATTATACTTGAAGGGACAATCCAATTTCAAACTTTTTTTTTTTAATTTTCAGCCGATTCTCCTGAAATTTTCAGTGTATATAGTTTTTCTCTTTTTCTAGTGTTTTCCTAAGTCTATTTAGAATTCTATTGGCAACAAAAACTTGTAACAGACTTTTGTTTCTAGAGTTACAGGGAAATCGTTATAACCCAAAAACTGAACAACTATTTAAAAAAAAATCCACCTTTTCGGTAAAAAATTAAAACAAAAAAACTACAACTATAACATTTATTTTTGGTGGGTGTAGAGAGGAAGAATGGGGATACAAATTCCTCTCTATACTTTATTCAATGCGATTCGTTTGTTTCGAGATATAGCCTTGAAGACAGTCAAATTTTTTACCAAATTTCATAAATTCCCAAAGTTTTTTAGGCTATATCTCTCTTCAAACAAATAGCATTTAATATATATATATATATATATATATATATATATATATATATATATATATATATATATTATATATATATATATATATATATATATATATATATATATATATATATATATATATATTTTTTTTGTCTCCTCTGGTGAGCAAAGGCCGGAGGCCCACCAAATTCCACCAGAATTGGGAACATTATGGATCTGGTCGCTAATGGCCGACGTGACCCGACACACGGCAATTGAAAATGTGCAAGTCAAGGAAGTTGGGAAAATAGATAAAGGGAGTGTGTTCCAGACTTTACCAGTAGAGTACATGTTAGAGTGAGCACAGCGGTTAAGTCTGGGGTCGGAGAGTTGGACAGAGAAAAGATGAGACTGTGTAGAAAGTCGTGTCGCACGAGCCCTTCTCAATGGAGGAGGTATGCGACGTGAGAGTTCAGAAGAGCAATGTCCGTTGTAATAGCGATAGTATAGAAAGAGTGACGCAACAATTCGACGGGAAGAAAGAGATTGGAGAGAGTTAAGTAAGAGCAAAAGAGTTTATAAGATGAAATGCCCTAGACTCCACCTTTTCGAGAAGAGCTGTATGTGTGGAACCACCCCAGATGTGCGAGCCGTACCCCTTACAGGGGGGAACAATACCCCTATACAGAGCAAGCAACTGGGATGGCGTAAAAAAAACGACGAAGGCGCCTCAGAACAACTAACCTCTTTAGAAGCTTGTTTAGTGAGAGAAATAATGTGATCTTTCCAAGAAAGATCACTAGAAAAAGAAACACCGAGAATATTGAGGACAGATGAAGGTTTGAGTTGAAATTTTTCGAATGAAGGTATCATAGTTGTGTGGAAGATTGTGTCGAGTAGAAAGATGGAGGAATTGAGTTTTTGAGGCTTTGAAAGCGATTATGCTTTCTCTCTCCCACTTTGAAATACGAGAAAGATCAGAGGTCAGTTGCTTCAAGGCCATCCTTCTTGAATCTATCAACTGTTGTTGGGAGGGACGTCTTTCAAATTGAAAGGAGTAATGAAGGGTGGAGTCATTGGCATAGGAGGGTATAGGAGACGAAGTAATAGAGAGAAGATCATTATTAAAAATTAGAAAAAGAGTTGGAGATACAACAGATCCTTGAGGAACACCACTATTTATAGAATTATAAGAAGAACGGTGGCCGTCAACAATAGCTGCTATAGAACGACCGGAAAGGAAATTAGAGAAAAGGTTACAGAGAGAAGGATAGATTCCGAAAGAGGGAAGTTTGGAAATCAAAGCTTTGTGCCAGACTCTATCGAAGGATTCGATATGTCTAGCGCCACAACGAAAGATTCACCGAAACCCCGAAGAGCGGAGGATCAACAGTCAGAAAGTAGGGAAAGAAGATCATCAGTAGAACGTTCTTTACGAAAGCCATTCTGGCGATCAGAGATAAGATTAGAAGAATTAAGGTGTTTCCAAATTTTCCTGTTAAGGAATTTTTTTCGGAGAAAATCCATATAATCATTAATTTAAGTGAATTTTGGCTATTCTACGCATTTCATATAATTAAATAAACCTCAATTAATTTTATATCTAATTTTTTTGAAGTAAAATTTCAGTGCTTTTGACCTCTTTACAAATTTTAGGCAACCCCGGCCAGAACCCCGGCCCCGGCCCCGGCCAAATTTGGGTGACCCCGGCCCCGGCCCCGGCCAAATTCCAGCCCCGGTCGGTTCCTATATATATATATATATATATAAAGTGTATGAATTTCCAATATCCAGTTTCAAATATCCCTGAAGAACGGTTAAGTAACAGTTACATCCAAAAAGTATTACTACAAACTGTAGTAATGTGTAATTTAAAGTCTTTACCAATATATAAATAAATAAAAAAAAACTAACTCAAGAAGAAGTTAAAATTTTAAAAAAATTTAATGTTAAATAATAAACTCCGTACCCCAAATTAATATTTTTACCTTTGTGTATTTTATATTGACACTAATCTCCACATGACTGAAATTCTTACAAATAAAACAAACTAAATAACAAAATAGCCAACAGCAATAAATAATAATTAATATATTATTTTCAAAAGATTTCAAACTTTGTTTTACAAAAATATGGGAGAAAAATAATACGAAAATGAATTATAAACTAAAATATATACATACCTGAAGTATCGTCATTTTTATTTTCTGTAATACAAATTAATGCAACTCCTGTGTCTTGCTGTATTTTGATCATTCCAATATTCACTTTATGCCTGTAAGGGTCTAGGGCTCCAAGCAAACCTAAAACTCGTAGAGTTTCTTTTCTGCAAATTATTTAAATCAAGGTATATTCACTGGAATTATATCATAAAACAAGGCACTTTTCTTATGAAACAAGAAAGTTAAATATCATGATAAAAAAAAATCAGAAAATTAAAAATATTTTCTTGACTTTATATATATATATATATATATATATATATATATATATATATATATATATATATATATATATATATATATATATATATATATATATATATATATATATATATATATATATATATATTCCTTTTTTTTTTTAATTGAAGAGAAACGTACCTAACGTGAGGTTGTTGCTCAGTTTTAAGAAAGGAAAGAAGAATATCAAGTAAAGAAGGATACTGAGTATAAGGATGAACAACGTAGCCGGTGTTTTCGATCAGCTGTCCCAATGTGATAAGAGCTACTTGTCTCTTCCAGCTGGAGGTACCATCCCCAAGCATATCGATTAGGAAAGGAAGGAGATCCTTTAGCCACTTCTTCATTTCAATACCTGAAACCTAATTCAAAAGAGTCCATTTAACTTAATTTAAAACAATTTTTTTTTTTTTTTAAATTAACCTATTTATAAAATTTAAAAACTTCATATTTATGAATTCGATGTCATAACGAGTTGATAAATATGAAAAAATTCTTGTGAATAGGAACAAAGAGAGACATCTAAACATTAGGTTTTTAAGATCAGAAAAAGGGTAAAGTTAAATGTTAATAAATGTGACAAAAATTAGGTAAAGTTTTCATAGTGAGCAAAGTCATTAATAATTAATAAAAAGAGAAAAGACAAAAGTATTTGGAAATCTAAATTTTTTCCATGGTTTTTATTAAATTAGAATTATTAAGTGTTTAATTTACTTTTATATGAAAACTAAGCAAAAACTAATTTTAAGCACATGCAAAATTTGGAGTTAAAAATCAATTTTTTGGATTCCAATGACTATTTCCGATACTAGTACTGCATATCAATAATTAGAATAAATCATATTTGAATTTCTTTTAAAAATTAAAAACTTGATGAAAAACGAAGCAGCAGCAGCACGGCTACATGCTAATTGCCATTCAAAAATAATTACTGTCAAGAAGGCACAAAATGGGTAAAAATTACCTGAGCTAAGTCACCAATAGCGGTCAAAATACCCATAATTACAGCTGGGTTCGGATCCTTATCACGTTTTTTAAGTTTCGGAACAAGAACTGCCATAATTGCTTCAACAAACTGATTCATGAATTTTGGAGCACTTCCAATCAAGTGCCCTAACAGCCTCGAACTTAATTCACGATTTCTTCCGATACCACTGTAATCAAGTTCGTCCAAAATCTAGTACAAAATACAGAAGGCATTAGAGGAATGCTCTTCATGTGACCAACAAAAACTACTTCAACAAATACAAAAAATTAGTACATACTTTCATTAAAGCTTTCCGTAACATAGGATGAACATAAGATGGATTAATTGATGCTAATCTGCCAAGAATGCAAATAGCATGCTCTCTAATTTCAAAAGTTTCATCACTCATTGCATAGACGAGAGCATAGAAATTATCCGGTTGGGATAAATGACCATCAAATGTTTCGTCAAATGATGTTAAAACGCATAAACGTACATCTGAATCTATATCAAGTATATTTAATAAGAATATTAAAGAGAAAAATATAAATTTTTTTAAAATAATGATAAAAAATTTTTTGAACAATATTAATAAAAGAAAACTTACCTGGATCACTAACGCATACCCATAGCGTTTTGCTAATAATACTAAAAACTGAGTAAGGTTGATAAGCCAATTCTGATGAAGGTTTCCTATTACTCTGAGCTAGAAGCATTGGACGAAGTAAATGAAGGATTGTTGGAATGGCTTCCAGTCGAATTTCTTTGTGATTGCTCGTTATGTAATGGTCGGATATTTGTCTAATAAAAGGCATTAAGGACTGGCCTATCAAAAAGATTATTAAATTTAGTGGTAACCCACAAGGTTTACTTCATAATTTTAATTTAAAATTCTTAGTTTTAAAAGGTTTAATACCTGTGCCCTCAAAATCAAAAGCTCCCAGGGTTCTTAATGCCAATACAATATTTCCATCAACTTGATGGACTGGGGAAGTTTGAGGTGGAGGCGTCATTCCTGATTTATAATGTTGTGGTCCTCCTCCTTTATGTATAAGAATTTGCCATAATATTTTTAATAGACCTTCGGCAATATCTCTCTTTAACTTTGGTATATCAAGAGCTAAAGACTGAAGAGCTACAGTTAAAGGAGTTGAAAGTCCTGAAGCCATCATAGGTTCCAATAGTCCCTGCACCTTTTTATATAAAAATGGTCCAACTGCTTTTGCAACCAAACTTATGCAAATACAAACAGAGGGATCTGTAGTTTTCTTTTTACTTTGAATGTCCTAAATAAAGATAGATAAGTAAAAATTAGCTATTTGATAGACAAATGAGAGTTGAAACATTTCTAAAAAAAATATTCTTCTAAAATCACCTTATTTGGAAGATATGACCTACAAACATTTAAAATAATGGGAATGTTGTTATTAATTGCTGGCCCGACGGCCACACACACAAGTCCTAAGCAAACGAAACAAGCAGGGCGGTCTTTGTCTCTTGTCTTAATGCTATTTAACAGGTAGTTCATCGAAGGAATTAAATAGCTGAAAAAAAGATTATAACTTTTATTTATAGACATTAATGGAAAAAGTTATAAGAAAACATGTGATCACAAATTCTTTATTTTACAAGAATCATATTTCTAATTTCCTTAAAAGTTATGATTTTTAATTGTTCAATTACTATAAATAATTTTAGCTGCACTTACTTCTTATAAAATTTTTCTTTATCTAAAGCAGCCAGCCTTGGAAATATTTGTAAAAGGGCATTCTGAATATAAGAACTACGACTATTTTTTTGAGACAAAACCTGAAAAAGAATTATGAAAAATATTTATCATAAAAGCCCTTAAAAAATATTCCCTTAATTTAGTACATTTTTCATTTGCATTTCAAATTTATAGACAAATATAACTTTGCATAAAGTTCAATTTATAACCTATTTAATTTCTACTTTTTTACTACCGACCTTTTCAATTACTTTCACCTCTAATAACACTCTTATACCGACGACTCGAAACTACACTCTTCAATTTATTTTATATTTGCTCCTGTTTCTGTATCTCAAGTTGTCTTTAAACTTTAAGTTTCCAATTCTTGATGATCTGGAAAGAATTTCCAGAAGGGGTCGCTTCAACCTTGTGCATTTATGCCCCTTTAGAAATTTTATATCTACATCTCTTCATAAAAAAAAAAAGACGACTCTAATATCTCTTTCGACAAGTTTTCATCTCCACTGCTTTAATTATAAAATAAAAAATAAAAAATAAAAAAATGTACTGCAAAAGGTAAACATCTGCTGGCTGGCCAGGCCTATCACGGATGCCAATTTTGATTCCACCTGCAGCAAGCATTCCGCGGGTGTACTTATTACGCATACGTGGGCGGGGCTAAGCGCAAGAGAGAGAGAACAACCCAAATTTCACTATTCAGACCAGGTCTCAAACCCTCGACCTCTCGTTTGCTAGGCGAGTGCTCGATCAACTGAGCTACGGAGCCGCTGGTTTAATTATATATATATATATATATATATATATATATATATATTATATATATATATATATATATAATATATATATATATATATATATATATATATTATATATATATATATATATATATATATATTGTTTAGGAAACCTAGTATCACAATCGCTGCAAAGGCTGTTTTCAGGAAGGTCAGAATTCCGATTGCAATATTTTTCCTTTCCACAGTTCCTGCAGCTTTACAAATGTCTAACCTTCCCCACTATTGAGTGTTGTCCTCACATCTGGTAGGGTGGGTGCTCCGGTTCCACCCGTCTTGACTCTTTATCTTTCCAAATCAAGAATGAATTATTATCTCTTTTCTATAGGCATTACAGCAGGAAAAGTTCTAGGGAAGTGAATATTCCCATTCCATTAAAGTTGTGTCATTCTGCATGAAAGAAGTTTTCATAACACTCTAAATTCTCCATTTCCACTTCAACAATGTTCACGGAATCTTCTCCAGAAGTAGAATTTATCCTCAAGAAATTATTATCTTTGCTTACTCATCTGAGACTATTACACATCTGTTACAAGTTTATCATACAACACTAAAGTTCTGTCAATTCTTATACTCCCAAGATCTCTCACAATTTCTATCACATCTGCAATATTATTCTCAGCTGGTTTGAAAATACAATAGTAAGCAAAGAGGGATGAAATGTCTACGAAACAAATTATTTGATTAAAAAAAATATATATATATATATATAATATATATATATATATATATATATATATATATATATATATATATATATATATATATATATATATATATATATATATATATATATATATATATATATATATATAATAATTATATAATACTTACAAGATTGCATATATGATCAAATTTACTTAGCAAGAGTTCTTTACATTGGCCACTTCTCGTGCATTATTTCCGGAAAAGAAGTTTCAGAAGACAATCTAAAAAAAGAAATATATATATATATATATATATATATATATATATATATATATATATATATATATATATATATATATATATATATATATATATATATATATATATATATATATATATATATATATATATATATATATATAAAGGGGGGTTAAAGAATCAAAATTAAAGGACAATATGCCCCGAAACACGGTATTTAAAAATGTGTAAGTGAAAAGAAATGAAGAAAACAAGAACAAAAAAGTTTCAGTCAACATGACCGTATTTACGGTGCGAAAAAATTGAGCAGCTGCCTAAGGCGATCACGCAATCGTGAATGAAATATGGGAAAAATTGAGCACCTGTCCAGGGCATCAAATTACTGATCAAGTGATCGTGAATGAAATATGCTAAAAAAGAATGATGTAAAATTGAGTCTTTATTAAATATATATTTATTCAAGTTCAAAATTAATGTCAGTGGTTTTATTGATAAAGAAATTTGATAGACACCTTTGGAAAGCTATATGCATATAGGAAATATGAAGGTAAAATATTTTTTAACTGAACATTATTTAGTCACTTTCTAAATTTTTGAGTAAGTGTATAAAATTCCAAAGAACGAAATGCTTTCCCTTAAAACATCAGTTTTCATAATATGTAATAAGATAAGGGAGGCGGGAGGGGGGGGGGTAGAGTACCCACTTATGGAACACACACACACAAAAAAAAAAAAAACTTAGGTTGCGTGTCCAGAGAATTGGACAGAAAAAGGATGAATGTGCGAAAGACGCGTCTCAAGAGTTACTTTAAAGGAGGAGGAGAGTGCAACTATAAAGTTTAGAATGGCAATATAGTTATGTTGGAGGTGATGCAATGATGAGATGGGTGATAAACCCCAAATTATATACTGGATGTGACGATATATCTCCTCAATGAAAGACTACTGCTTCATCCAGGGTACATAAAAAAAGCAATTTGGGTACGTGATTATGTTCTGAAGGATCATCAAAACCTTAACCTTTCTTTGAAGATTGTTTAGCAACTGACATGTATTGTGGTTCCTTTAAAAAAAAAAAAAAAAAAAAAAAAAAAAAAAAAAAAAAAAAAGAGAGAGAGAGAGAGAGAGGGATGTATGAGAAAAAGAAACTTCAAGGACACTATGGACAGAGAAAGAAATGCTTGAATTAAAGTTTTTGAAGAATTTATAATTATGTGAATGATTGCTAAGAGCGTATAGAGAAACTGAGGTTTTGAGATTTGTAAACGTTTTCTATGCCTCAATTAGATATGAGAAAAATTTCAGTGAACAGTTGGTCCAATGTCATCGTCCTTAAATCCACAATTTGATGCTGAGTAGAATATGTTTGAAAATTAAAAAAGGATAACGTAAAGTGGAATCAATGGTCTTGGAAACATTTTCACACAACGGTTATTAGGGTGGCCTCAAAACAGCTGAGTTCTGTTCAGGTTGCAGAAATGTTTTTCTTTCAAACAGTTACTCAAGTTACTCCAATTTTATAACTCTTATCTACCTTTGTATGGAGCATTGATCTTACATTTGAGGAAGCTCCCAGTTCTACCCTTTTTTCAGGTAGGGATGAGTCTTAGAGTCTTACACTAAAAGACTAATAAACTGTCCCCTACTTTCAAACACCTTTACCCCTCTATCTATAAGACGTGACATAGGCGCACTATATCATTTCTATAGGTACAATTAAGGCAGGTGATCCAGGGAACTGACTTTTCATATTTCACCACCAACGCGTCGCCCTTGTAGCACAAAGGGTGTTTGCTTTCACAAAAATTGTGTGTGAATATTGGACACTCCAGACTTACTCATTATGGTGTCTTCTTCTCTTCAGGTACCTCTATTCTGTTGAACTGACTGTCATCATATGTTTTCCCCACTGCATTTAATCTATCTCCCTGTAAAGCCTGTCTGCACTCATCTGGGGAATGCGCATTAAGCTTGGCTTGTGTGAATTTTCTTTAATTTTATATTTCAGCCCCCTTCTTGAAGATTGCTTTGACCATCTGTGGTAGAAACCTGTAAAATAAAAAAAAAATGAAGGGAGTAAGATCTATCAATTGAGGAAGTATGCAGTTTAAGAGTTTAGAAGATCAATGTCGGTTGTATGAAGAGTTAGTAAGGAAGGATAAGATAATAGAACAGAAAGTCCAAGACTCCACCTTTTCAAGGAGCTGTGAGAGTGGAACCACCCTAGATGTGAGGCATATTCCAATACTCCATTCAGGGGAGAGAACGACACCCCTATTAAGAGCAAACAACTGAGGTAATGTGAAGAAATTCCGAATTTCGCATCAGAATAATATATATATATATATATATATATATATATATATATATATATATATATATATATATATATATATATATATATATATATATATATATATATAATATATATATATATATATATATATATATATATATATATATATATATATATATATATATATATATATTAGTGATGGGAGGATTATGAATATTTTGACGATGATGATGAAATTGAAGAAGTACATTTCAAAAAATTATCATTATTTTAATACATTTAACAATTTTAAAATTAAATTATCTTTATCTTTATTCTTTTTGTCTTTTTGCTTTATTCAAATGAGTAAATACATATAATTTAATATAGAGTATAATTCGGGATGTCCCACTCGCTCTCTGCCTCATGTGCATATGTATATCGAAGTCAAAAGTTTATAAAATTTACCATGAACAAAACTTGGTGTATGAGAATCGTACTGACATCACAAGTGGTGGAAGTGATCGACATTAGTATCCAAGTATGCCTGCACACGCTTTTCCATGTCATGGAAGGTTGCCACCAAGATATTGGGAGTCACAGCGCGTCAACTGCTCTCTGAATGTTGTCCTTCAGTTGCATGTGAGTATATGGTTTGTTACGAAACATTTTCTGTTTCAGCAAGCCCCATAGGAAGAAATCCAGCGGGGTAAGGTCAGGAGACCTGGTAGCCAAAACCCTTGGAAATGACCCGATCTTCAAAAAAGGACAAAATTTTGTACATTCAAACGTTGCACATGTGGCAAATGGCACCAATATGCTCAAAGTAACCAGTACGGAGTTCCTCGTAATCCAAATGATTTGCAAACTCACTGAAGATATTCATATACAAATTTTATTAACTTATGACCAGTACTTTGATATCTATAAGAGCATATCTGGGGCTGAGAGTGGGATACCTGTAGTACCTTCAGAACACTGATTTTAATTTTTTTTTTAATACGTGAGAACATGGACAAACATGCAAAATTCTGGTACTTTAAATTTCTAACTCTTAAATTGTGATGCAGAAAAATCTTTTCTCCTGCTTCTGGGGTAATTCGATGTCGTCTTGGAATGTATATTTAGCCCCTACTACTAAACAGCCTTTCACTCATAATAGCAGGTGCGGAAGAGAGATATTTATAAGCTAATATATATGTAAATTAATTGGCAAACAATCGGCAGAAAATTGACGATGAAGATTGAGAAAAAATGATGATGATTAATCGCCTTATCGCTATATATATATATATATATATATATATATATATATATATATATATATATATATATATATATATATATATATATATATATATATATATATATATATATATATATATATATATATATATATATATATATATATATATATATATATATATATATATATATATATATATATATATATATTCTCCGATGGGCAAAGACCGGAGGCCCACCAAATTCCACCAGAGTTGGGACAAAATTTATCTGGTTCGATGGAGGCAGACATGTCCAGATACACGGCGTTTGAAGGTATGCATGTCAAAGGAAGTTGGGAAAACAGATAAAGGGAGTGTGTTCCAAACTTTACCAGTAGATATTTGTAAGATTGAGCATAGCAGTTAAGTCTGGGGTCTGAGAGTTGGACAGAGAAAGGATGAGACTGTGTAGAAAGGCGTGTCGCACGAGCTCTTCTCAATGGAGGTATGCGACGAAAGAGTTCAGAAGAGCAGTGTCTGTTGTAATAGCGATAGTAAAGAGAGAGTGACGCAACAATTCGGCGGGCAGAAAGGGATTGGGGGGAGTTAGTAAGAGCAGGAGAGTTGATAAGACGAAAAATCCTATACTCCACCTTCTCAAGGAGAGCTGTATGCGTGGAACTACCCCAGATGTGTGAAGCATACTACATACAAGGGCGAACAACATCCCTATAGAGAGAAAGCAACTGTGGTGGCGTGAAGTAATTCTGAAGGCGCCTCAGAATACCCAACCTCTTAGAAGCATGCTTAGAAAGAAAAGTAATGTGATCTTTCCAAGAAAGATCACGAGAAAAGGATACGCCGAGAATATTAAGAAGAGATGAAGGTTTGAGTTGTGTGTTTTCGAAGAAGATATCATAGTTCTGTGAAAGATTGTGTCGAGGGGAGATGGAGGAACTGAGTTTTTGAGTCATTGAAAACAACCATGTTTTCTCTGCCCCAATTTCAAATACGTGAAAGATCAGAGGTTAGTTGCTGCAAGGCTACCCTTCTAGAGTTTATCAACTGCTATTGGGAGGTCATCAACAAAGGAGTGAATAGGAGATGATGTAATAGAGAGGTCATTAATGAAAAGCAGACAAAGTGTTGGGGATAGGACAGAACCCTGAGGAACACCACTATTAATAGACTTAAAGGAAGAACGATGGCCATCTACAACAGCTGCTATAGAACGGCCAGAAAAGAAATTAGAGAGAAGATCACAGAGAGGATAGATACCGAAAGAGGGAAGTTTAGAAATCAAACCTTTGTGGCAGACTCTATCGAAGGCTTTCTATATGTTCAGCGCGACAGCAAAGGATTCACCAAAATGCTGAAGAGAGAAGGGAAGGGAAAGAAGGTGACCAGTAGAACTTTTCTATGAAAGCCATACTGGCGATCAGAGATAAGATTAGAAGAATTGAAATGTTTCCAAATCTTCCTGCTAAGGATAGATTCGAAAACTTTAGAGAGAAAGGAGGTCAAAGAAATAGGACGGTAGTTAGAGGGTTGAGAGGGGTCCTCCTTCTTCAGCAGAGGCTGTGTGTGTGCGTGCGTGCGTGTGCGTGTGTGTGTGTGTGTGTGTGTGTGTGTATGTATGTGTGTGTGTGTGTGCGCGTGCGTGCGTGCGTGCGTTTTCTTTTCCATTCTTTCAATCATTGTTCTCTTTTAATTAAAAAGTTTTAACCATTTAATGATTCAGGAAGCTTACTAAATATTTTACTATGAAGATCACGGACATTTTTAAAGATAAGTTCAGGAATTAACTTTTTAATTTTCTTAACTTAATACAGATTTTATTATTATAGTAGATTTTATTGTTTAAGAGTGTTGGAATGTGTTTTAATTTTAAGTTAATTTTTACATTTTAAATCTAGGTTTCTAATGTAAGCATTATTTCAGCTTGTTTTATTTTGATATTTTGTCTGTCTGTTTGTTTAAATCGTGAATGTGTATAAAATGGCGGGTTTGCGCAGCCGTGGGTTTCTTATACATTTCACCAATGTCCGCAGTCTACGTTCTAATATAACATCCGTAGAATCACATCTCTCTCTAACTCGCATCCAACCTGCTCTTGTCTGAGACCCAGATATCTTAGGATTCATTCTCTGACTTTTGCAATATATCCAACTATAATTAAAAATTTTTTTTTTTTTTTTTTTTTTTTGCCTATTATTAGTATTCTTTATTTATTTATTATTATTACTATACTATTATTATAATTATCGTTGCTATTACTAATGTTATTACTATGTTACTTTTTATTATTGTCATTGTTTTCTTATTACTTTATTGCCGCTATTATTATTATTATTATTATTATTATTATTATTATTATTATTATTATTATTATTATTATTATTATTATTTTTATTATTATTATTATTTTTATTATTTATTTAATTATTTATTATTTATTTATTTTCTTTTCTCTCTCTCTATCTCTCTTCCCTAACATTTCGTGAGAAAGCGGTAACCGAGGAACAAAACATCTGGAACCCATAGAGGTCACACTGTATTCATTACGTTATGCATTTCTTCTCCACTACAATAAATGCCTTATACCCTTCACGTATTATTATTATTACTATTACTTTTGCTGCATTATTATTATTATTATTATTATTATTATTATTATTATTATTTATTATTATTATTATTATTATTAATTATTATTATTTTTTTTTTTTATAAAATTATTATTATATTATTATTATTATATTATTATTATTATTATTATTATTATTATTATTATTAATTATATTATTTTTATTATGTTATTATAATTATTATTATATTTATTTTTATTATTGTTACTATCATCATTTTATAATTATTTTTTTATTATTTTTATTATCATTATTATTATTGTTTATTATTATTGATATTATTACTATTATTACTACTGATACTCTTCGCTCATTGTTATTAGTTTTATTTAACTACCACTGTTAATAATTATCTTTCATTTACTTGTCCCGCTTATTTACTTGTCCCTTATTTACACCTGCACCGACTTTAAACTTTATGTCTTGGGAAAAGAAATTTTTCTCTGAACCAAACCATAAAAGCAAACCACATAGATAAACCTTTTGTGGTCTCTACACCGAGATATTTATTATCCTTGAAATAATGAACGCCACTTTAAAGTAATAATAATAATTATTATTATTATTATTATTATTATTATTATTATTGTTAATTATAAAATTTATCAAACTATAATTATTATTATTATTATGTTATTATTATTATTGCTATTATTATTATTATTATTTATTATTTATTATTTATTTATTATTATTATTGTTATTATTATTACTATTATTTTATTATATTATTATTATCGTTGCTACTTTAACTATTCCTTGCAATTTTGTTATTATTATTATTATTGCCTTATAAGTATTGTTATTATTAATGCTGTCCCTTCTTTTATTATTATTATTATTATTATTATTATTATTATTATTATTATTATTATATTATTATTATTATTTTATTATTTTTTATTATTATTACTATTTTTTTACTATATATGCGGAAGATATTCCTATAATTCTAGCGACGTCACACATTAACAATAATGCTGTACTATTTTCTAATATTATTACTGGAGATGGTATTTATAATAATTATAATTACAATTATTATTATCATTACTATTATTATTATTATTATTATTATTACTATTGTTATTGTTCATGTTGTCGTTAACTCATTATTATTACCATTACTAGCTACTATTATAACTACAATTGTCATTAATTTATATTATTATGGGTACTATTTTATTTAACTTTTATTATTACTACTATTATTATTGCTATTGCTATATTTATTATTGCTCATTATATTTATTCATCATATTTGTATAATAATGGATATCAAATTATATTGATGTAATATTTATCAACTAAATTTGGGGCTCAAAGGAGACCAATGTGCTTCCCCTTAGAAGCCCCTTTTCAGAGTAATGTACACTAATTATAAATATTGTATCTAGTAGAGTAGGACCTTACTGAAACAATTTATAACCTGTAATTATACCTCTGAATAAAATTTTTTAATTTGAATTTGAATTTATAATTTCCGTTCAAAGGGGGGGAGTATGGGCCTACGTAAACATCAACACTCCGGTTACATGTCGCGTAAATCTCGAATCTCTTGACTACACCGTTCAGTGTATTAAAATCTTTCTTCCTTCAACTACAATAATTATTGCTACTGCTACTGTTCTCACAATATAATGCATTTTTCTACCTTTTCTGAGTATCTGTTTCTCCATGGATAGTTAGCGAAGAAGCAGTGCATAGCCCCCCAGTCAGCCTGATCAAAGTGCCAGAAGGTACGCTTGGGGCAGGGTGGAGCAGTTAGAAAGAAAGCATGAAAATTAAAAGAAATAAGATTATGGTTAAGATTTACGAATAGGAGCGAAGACGGCGTATTTATAGAGAGAAGGACTAGTGATGAAGCATGAGTCAAGGGTGTTCAAGAATTTTTGGGATGATCCGGAATGTGTATGTTCTTTAATCAGTTGCTGTAGATCATTGAGAATGCTGGATCATTCGGACTACTCCCCTCCTGGATCAATATGAGAAGAATTTAACCATTCAGTGTTGTGAAGATTGAAATCCCCTAAATTGAGGACCTCAAAATTTGGGTGAGACTGCTTTGTCTCTGAAGACGCTTAAGTTTCTGCCAATAAGGTGGGGTCTGTAATCCTTGATGGGATGAGCAAGTTCGTTCCTTTTCTCCTATATCTTTCTCTCTTCAAAATCCGTGGTTCGATCGTGCTTTCCAATCACTCTAGCTAATTTTCATTCAGCTCAGAATCGTTACTGGGTTACTCTTCGACGAGCAAAGCTGACTTACACAAAACAAAAGTGCGCTAAACTCTTTAATTCTCTTACTGATGAATCTTTCTGGCCCCTTGCCAAAAAAAGTCTTTAACAACTTCTGTAAACTTTCCTTTTCCCCTCTTTTTCGCTTTGATGGTTCTGTTGCTAATATTCCAACTGAAAAGCCTAATCTCTTTGGCCTCCTGTTCTCTATTTCAACCATGGACGATTCCGGCAATCCTCTTCCTCCTCCTCCTCTCAGATGTCCCATGCCTTTACCCGAGATTACGTTTCATCGCGTGCATGGGCTTCTGAAATCTATGAACGTTAGGAAGGCAAGCAATCCGGATGGCAATCCTACCCGAGTTTTAAGGGAGTGTGCTTCTGAGCTGGCTCCTTCCCTCGTTCAACTTTTCTCTCTCGGCTTCAAAACTAGTACTTTCCCTCGGTGTTTAGAGCGCCCATATGCCTAACCTATTACGAAAAAAAAGTAGCCGCTCTGATCCTTCTAACTATCGACCTATAGCTCTCACTTGTATTATTTCTAAGATCTTTGAAATACTTCTGAACTCTCATTTCTTGGATCATCCATTCATATGCCAATAACTCGACCCTCCGTTCTTCTACTCATTTCAAATTTGTTCCCTCTTTTGCAATCTAGAACTGCCTCCCATTTTAATCTTTCCGATTATATTCTTGCTGATCTAAATAGAATTTTCCACTGGGGTCACCTCAACCATGTGAAATTCAACTCTTGATAACACAACTTCTTGAAATCTCTCTCAAAAACACCACCTAACTTTTCGATTTCTTTCTATGGTTCTCCCGTCTCTCTTGTTAACAATATAAACATTCTTAGTTTTTACACAAATATAAAAATGTCTAGGAAACCTCACATCAAAATGCTTACTAGTGAGGCCTCAAAGAAGCTGGGAGTTCTACTTAAACCGAGAATTTTTTTCCGCAGTTACTCCAATTATACAAAGGCCTCATTCGTCCTTGTATGGAGTACTGCTCCCATATTTGGTGTGGCTAAGATTTCACCCGTTTCATTAACTTTTTAACTGCTCAGCTAACTCTATCCCTTCATATGGCAATGGCTCGACCCTCCATTCTTCCACACATTTCAAATCTGCTCCCTCTTTTGTATCTAGAGTTGTCTCTAGTCTTAATCTTTCCGATTCCATTCGTGCTAATTTGGATAGAATTTCTTAGTGGGGTCACCTCAACCTTGTAAAATTCAACTCTTTAAAAACAACTTCTTGAAATCTCACTTTCAGAAACACTTAACTTTTCGATTTCTTTCGATGGTTCTCCCGTCATTCCTGTAGACAATATTAATATTCTTGGCCATCACATAAACAAAAAATGTCTTAGAAACTTCACATCACAATGATTACTAGGGTGGCGTCAAAGATGCTGGGAGTTCTGTTAAGACTGCGAGAATTTTTTTTCCTTCACAGTTAATCCAATTACACGAGGGGACCATCCGCCCTTGTATGGAGTACTGCTCTCACATCTGGAATGGTACAGGTTTCCTCCGTCTTTTGGGAAGAGTAGAGTTAAAAGCTAAAAGATTTATAAACTGTTCTGCTCTCTCCAATTCATTTGACACTTTGTCTTTGCGATATGACATTGGTGCTTTGTCTCTGTTCTACAGGTATCACAGTGGGAAATGTTCGAGGAAACTGATTGTTCGTATACCTTATGGCGTCCTCGCAGCACAAGGGTTGCACTGTCTGCACACGAATTTTGTGTAGATATAGGCAACTTCAGGATTGTCCGTTGTGAAACTTCCTTCTTTCCAGCCACCTCTGTTTTGTGAAATTCTCTTCCATTCTATGCATTTTTTGCTGAATTTAATAAATTACTTTAACATCCCCTCCTTGAGTAGGGCTTTGCCTGTGAGTGGTGGTGGTGATAAAAAAAAAATTTTGTATCACATCACGTTTTTAATACAAATTAGATTGAAAAGCAAGCTTTCTGATGCACAAGTAATAAGTTATCTCCAAATTGCCTACTCTTGATAAAAAAAAAAAAATGATCCAAACTACAGTGAAAGAACATATGGGCAATATTTTTAAAGTACTACATATTTTTGGTATTACTTACCCGTCTTTAGATGGAAGTGTTGTTATAAGGTCTCTGAAGTGCGGTGATGAAACACTCACATTTGCGATCTGACCTCTTAAGCGTTTAACCACTGAACCTCTCTCCTGAGAATACAAATTTTGAAAGGTAATAAATTTAAAAATTGACAGAATATAAGAGCAAATAATAATAAATAATAAATATAATAATAATCATAGAGCTGGATGGTATGTTATTATACCTTACTTGTGAACAGATGGTGCGTAAACCTCTGTGCTCATTTTTAAAAAAATTTTTATTACAATTCAAATCAAGAATTTTTCAATTTTTTGTCTTTAGTCTCTTGTTCAGCATCACTGGTTGGTGCACAAAGAAACTTCATTGCATCAGCAATAAAACTAAAAGTTGACTTTTTCTATACCAATCATCAATATTGATTCTCAAATGCTTAATATCTTTAGTCAGCTTTGAAAGAAATTGAACAATTTTGTCACTCACAAAGAAGTCATGAAAAAATGGTGAAAAACTTGGATTTTTTTCCCATGAATATCAAAGATGTCACTGTGAAAATATTATTAGTTTTTAAAGTTTTAAATTCCATGTCCAGTTCACTTCCAAATAGTTCTTTCATTTAGGTCAAATTTTTAAACATTTTATTTCCATTATTAGAACATGATTAATAACACCTTTGCTATGACCTTGAAAATAGACTGCAATGTTTTGAGTAATTGAAGGGCTAATACGGCAATCTTTTAGCGATTTTCCCATTTAGTTTTAGAACTTTAAATGATTTTGTAGTAATTATTTAACCATCATTACCTATTCTCGAGTTGTAATTTATTTTTGGGATTGACATTACAAACAAAACCAAACTCCCCTTTACATTTAATGATAGTTGCTTTGTTTGTAATGAACTATTCCGTTTCCGAAGTGTATTACTAATGAACTTTCAGTGTTGAAGCTTTTCTTATATTGTTATGTAGCTACAGAGCGATTCATACGAAGAACAATAAGGTAGGGATGGGCCAGATATCTGTTTTGATCTGGGCACAACTTTGCTCTCAAAATCCCATTTTTTTTAATCAATACAACCAAATTTATAAAACAAAACTGGCACTAAACTGGCACTACTATTATATAATATATATATATATATATATATATATATATATATATATATATATATATATATATATATATATATATATATATATATATATATATATATATATATATATATATATATATATATATATATATATTATGATGGCATCCTCATAAAAAATTAACATCCGCATCCGCATCATTTTCGAAAATTCAACATCCGCATCCGCACTTTCGAAAATTCAACATCCGCATCCGCATTTCTCCAAAATTCGACATCCGCATCCGCATCCGCATCCGCAAATTAGAAAATATGACATCCGATCCATCACTAATATATATATATATATATATATATATATATATATATATATATATATATATATATATATATATATATATATATATATATATATATATATATATATATATATATATATATATATATATATATATATATATATATATATATATATTCTAAAGACATCTTTTCTGCTCCCTCAAAACTTAAAACTAGGAAGGCGTACGGTCCTAATGGTCTCCTTCCAGCAGTTCTCAAAACTTATGCTTCAGAGCTTCAACCCTTCCTTGGTAAACTATTTCGTCTATTTCTTTCTACTTCAACCTTCCCTTCTTACTGGAAACGTGCGCTCATTCAGCCTGTGCCGAAAAGGGGGACTCCTCTCAACCCTCTAACTATCGTCTCAAATTTCTTTAACCCCCGTTATTTCCAAAGATTTTGAATCTATCCTTAACAGGAATATTTGGAAACATCTCAATTCGCCAGTTTGGTTTTTGTAAGAAACGCTCTACTGGTGATTTTCTTTCCCTTCTATCTGACTCTTGTTTTTCCGCTCTTCGTCATTTCGGTGAATTTATAGCTGTCGCGCTGGACTTTTAGAAAGCTTTCGGTAGAGTCTGTTGCAAAACTTTGATTTCCAAACTTTCTAATCCCCAACCCTTTTTTTCCTTTTCATTAATAACCTTCTCTCTCTTACTTCATTTCCTATCCACTCCTATACCGATGATTCCACCTTTTATTAATCTTTTTAATTTGAAAGGCCGCTCTCCCAACAGCAGTTAATAGAAGCAAATATTTTTGTTTTCAATGCCACCAAAACTCAATACCTCTATATCTCTGCTCGACACAATCTTCCACACAACTATATATCTTCTTCAAAATCACACAACTCTAATATTCATCTGTCCTTAATATTCTTGGTGCTTCTTTTACTGTGATCTTTCTTGGAAAGATTACATTACTTCTCTTCCTAAATAAGCTTCTAAGAGGTTAGGTTTTGAGTAGCCTTCAGAATTTCTTCACAAAATCCCAGTTGCTTGCTCATTATATGAGTGTTGTTTACCCATGTATGGGAAACACATCACACATCTGTGGTGGCTCCACACATAGAGCTCTTCTCGAAAAGGTGGAGTCTAGGGCTTTTCATATTATAAAGACTGAAGGCTGAAATACGGTATGAAACGTTCACATTGCATTAAATAAGGATGTGGAAACGCTTAGTATTAACCTTTCTAATTAGATTAAGATTCTTCAGGAAAGAAGCTATCTCAACTTTATATATATATATATATATATATATATATATATATATATATATATATATATATATATATATATATATATATAATATATATATATATATATATATATATATATATTATATATATATATATATATATTATATATGCGAATTGTAGATCAAGAGTGAGGGTGAAGAGGAAACTATCGGATTGGTTTAGCATAGGAGTGGGATTGAGACAGGGGTGTGTAATGTCGCCATGTTATTTAATCTATTGATGGATGGTGTAGTTAGAAAAATAGAGAGAGAAGGGAAGGGTATTAGGTTGAGAAATATGGAGGGTGCATGGGAAGTGAATGTTTTACTTTTTGCAGATGATGCGGTGTTGGTGGCAGAATCTGGAGAAAAGTTGAGAATACTTGTTAGAGAGTTTGAAGGGAAATGTGCAAATACGAGATTGAAAGTCAATCAAGCGAAAAATAAAGTTTTTGGGCTTCTGCTTGGGACGTCTTCTTCTTGGGCAGCTTGGCTATAGAGGCGGAATCTTCTTCGGCTCCTCGGAATAAATAAAGTGGAAAACCAGCTACTTTTTCTTACACCTTTTCATTATTGAGATAATTTTCAGAAGGTATAGAATTAGTAGTAAACTTTCACTTTATTCCGAGGAGCCGAAGAAGATTCCGCCTCTATAGCCAAGCTGCCCAAGAAGAAGACGTCCCAAGCAGAAGCCCAAAAGAAGCTGCCCTTAGAAGAAGAAGTTCCAACGCCTCTGCTACCAAAAAGGAAACCCAGTTTGGCAGCTCATTTGCCCTCGACTGTGGTTCCTCCTTTGAAGTAGCCTTCCACCTGAGGCTACAGACGTTCCACGGGCCTGAAGAGAAGTGGTGGCTACCACACGCCTACCAGTCGGCATTCCACAAGGGGACTTAGGAAACACCCAGCCTCCTGATCAATCCCCCTTCGCTAAAACAAAGTTTAGTGACCTCCTGGACCATACATTGGTCACCACAGAGATAGTTAGGTCACTATATATATATATATATATATATATATATATATATATATATATATATATATATATATATATATATATATATATATATATATATATATATATATATATATATATATATATATATATAATATAAAATGAATTTACAAATATTTAACTAAATTAAGAGAAAAAGATTTTATTTTCTAATATTTACATTCATAAAAAAAAAACTAATTTTAAAATTTTATTCAATATGAATATTCAAAATGAGTATGGCTTCAATTAGATCCTCTTTCATTGAGACTCGTAAGTCTGACCGAATTGTTTGAAGGGCAGAAAATAGGCATTCCACTATAACTTGTGTTGTTGGCCTTGAAGTTACTATATAAGCAACATTCTAAATTATTTTGGGGTAATGTGGAATCAATCGCCTTTAAGGCACTTAGCTTTGATGATTTATCTATTTTCTCCATAACAGACAAAGCATGGATATGTCAAGCTAAAATTTAGCAATAGATCCTCGTTTACTATCTATTTTACCTTCAGTTCGACGGAGTCTGGGTTTCAGATCAAGGAACTATTCATGAGCTGATTCATCCTCAAAATTTAAAGAGGATGATCACATTGAAGGTTGGTTTACATTAAGTTCGTTAATTACAGTAAGTGTTTGGCATTTTTCATTTCCTTCTTTTTGAGTTGCTGATTGTTTTGAGTTATTTGGAAGACTGCAAATTAGAGACAGGAGAACAAATAAAAACGTTACAATCACCTTTGGCTGTAAACTGAGGATAGAGACAGTAAGAAACAGAAAAACGTTTGCTATCAGAAAGCTCAAGCATCAGTTTCGGTCAGGGGGGGAAAAAAAAAAAAAAGAGGTAAGGTCTAGGAAAAAGAGAGATGGTGTTCAACAAAGTGGAAATTGAATTGAAGATCGAGAATGTTGCAAAAATTAATGAGGAAACAGACCGTGCACTAGGGCAAGTCGGCTGCAAAGTCTCTATGGCACCACCTCTATCATTGGAGACCACAACCTGCGAAGTGGTGAAGCCTTCAAAGCAACCATTGCGATTTGAGGTTTCCAAGATAATTTGTTAATTTTGAGACAAAGAATGTTCAAATAATGCTTACAAAAGATGGGGTAGAACAGTTTTAAGATGTCCATAGAAGTAATTTCCTGAGAAAATGATTCGAAGTTATAGTTTTCATCTCAAATTACCATTTCAAGAACCAAGATTTTTTGCACAATTGGCACTACTTTTCAAATACACATAAAGCTCGTTTCTTTTGCATTTGCATAACAGTCTCCTGGTCACTTTAAATTAACGGGTCACACCGCCTCCAGGTGATCAGCTTCTTCCACCGGTAGCAGCCAGGGAATTACATAAACATGTTATAGTACACGTATTTCATTACATCTCCTACCTTGAACGGCTCCAACATTTTTCAAAAGAAATTTTTTTTTTGGTTTTGGCACACTTTCAGCAATCAAATAAAACCCATGTGAGTCATTCTTCAATCAATTTAACATATTTAATATTCAAAATTAAAACCAAAATAATAATAATAATAATTTAACATATGTTAAAATTATTTGTTAACACTATATACACTGCAAAAATTAAAAGGATCTAATTCTGAATACCAATCAATGGAGTAATTATAATTGCAAAAACTAAAAGTAATTAAAAATCAATAATAATAAAAAAAGACTAATTACTTTCTTAAGAGGAGTGTAAATATGATAATGCGTTAAGTGCCTCAAGTCTTTGTTTATCCTTTCCCACTCGTTGTTACTGCAACGAAGAAGTTCGTTTAAAACCAAAAGAGAGCCATGTATTCGATCATCTTTAGAGAGAGCCTTTTCTTTTCCCCCAACAGGATCCTCAAAACCAAAGGTTATTTCCTCCAGGCAAACTTTATACCTATTATATATATATATATATATATATATATATATATATATATATATATATATATATATATATATATATATATATATATATATATATATATATATATATATATATATATATATATATATCCGTGTGTGTATGTGTATGCGTGTTATACCAATGTCTAAATTTTGAAGATAACAATTAATTGTCCAGTTATCTTATACCGATTAATCAGCATTCATTACACGAAACTGAAAACCTCTTATAAAAATCGTTCAAGGAATTCAGTGGCACAAAACTTATAAAATAAAAATAAATAAATTTGTAACGTAAGATTAAATTTCAAGACATGAAACTTCTACGTGTTTTGTATTGATTGCTCAAATTAATTTGATTCTACATTCAGTTAGATTTTTTCAATTGCAAACACTAATAAAGTTTGATTACTCCTTGAAAAACTACTTTAACATCGCAGTTTTTCTTTTATTTTTAACATGTACAATCAATCTTAAAGGTAAGCATTTAAATATGATAAAGTTAGAGAGTTAAACATTGTAATTGGTTCACTTCTCAATTCTATTAATTAAAATACTTTTAGCTCTTCTGATCTCCTTGTTGAAAGACAAATGTTTGAAACAGTTTAACATTTTCTTTTCGAACTAACAAAAAAAAATGTCATTTAGCATCTGCAAGTTTGAAACCTAATTATATGACCTTTTATATGACCCATAAAATGGAGGAATTGATAATCCAACCAAATCATTCACCATGAGTGAATTAAGTTCATGTTGAAAGATAGTTCCTAGATTTGAAATTGTAGATATAAATTGTAACAAAAATAGGATACATGTCTTCCTTCGTCTCGTAATGACATCTCCAGCGAATTTAGGTATGAATCAAATATATCTAAGTTTTTTGGCATAAGGTTTTTTTTAATGTTATTTAAATTTTGAATCAAGTTGTGACAACTGAAAATAAAAAATAATAAATACTAATTTAATAAATTGAGTAAGTAAATCAAAATTTAATGTGTAGTGTATTAATGGATAAAGTTTACTAAAGTAATCTAATAGTAAATGTAAATTTTGATAAGAAAAAGGAAAGTTAAGAGTCAGCATTTTTAGAAATGTGCTAGTATAAATCAGAAACAAAACAAACTAGATAGATCACTGCATCACTAAAGAGAAAGTCAAAGATATGTGTGAATCAGACGAGTAAGAGAAACCAAAAATGCCAAAAAACATCTCCCTGTAAAGGTTGGAGGTTTTTCCTGCAGATTTGGAGATAAATATAGAGAGACAGGTGGTCAAAGGACCAAGGGGATGAATAAGTAATCGGAGGATCCCATAAGAGGAAAGAAGTTAAGAGAACAAAGCAAAGGTTTGGAAGTCAATGAAAAGTTAAGTTTGTTGAGATAATCTCCAAGATGATCAGGGATAAAGAGTAGGGATAAGCATTAATGGCTCATGGGCTGTTATCAATAAAAAATGATAGGTTAATTCACCAACTATATCCAAATCTACAAGAAGGCTATTGGCATTTATAATTATTAATATCCCAGAATAACGATCAGAATAACTCATCCTGTATTGGAAGGGGACATTTACATTGCTAACTAATTTTTTATGGCCTTTGGATGCAAAATACTTGAAGTTTTAAAGATAAAAAATGAAAAATGGAAAGTGACGTGTTTTGTTTTTTATTGAAATTGAATATTTTTTAACCTTCTACTCCCTAGCTTTAAATGGAAGTCTGATGAGGATGAATTATCAACAGTAGGCCTAACTCTTATTTAATTTATATATGGCTTATTCGATATATATATATATATATATATATATATATATATATATATATATATATATATATATATATATATATATATATATATATATATATATATATATATATATATATATATATACACAAACCACTGAGGCTGCTGTGTTTCTTTTGTCTCCCTTTGAGAAGTAATAGTAAGTGCTACACGAATAGCTTCAACTGCAACTTCTCGAATGCCAGGTTTAGGGTCTCTTACAGCTTCAAAAATCATTTCTAAAAACTGTGAAATTTGTTGGAAAAAGTATGTAGGAGCTGTTACAGCCAATTCCCTTAGAACCAGTACCTACAAAGCAACAAAACATTACGGTAATTTTATTATATATATATATATATATATATATATATATATATATATATATATATATATATATATATATATATATATATATATATATATATATATATATATATATATATATATATATATATATATAATGGCATCCGTATCCGCGGAGCATCCTCATCAAAATTAACATCCGTATCCACACTTGCGAAAATTGTACACCCGCATCCACACCTGACGAAAATTCTATATATCCGCATCAGCGACTGCAAATGAAAAAATATGACATGTGTTCCATCACTAATATATATATATATATATATATATATATATATATATATATATATATATATATATATATATATATATATATATATATATATATATATATATATATATATATATATATATATATATATATATATATATATTTATTGCAATTTCTTCTAAAGATGTCATTTCTACTCTCTCTGAGCTTAACAATAAGATGGCGTACGGTCCTGATGGTATCCTTCCTGTCGTTCTCAAAACTTGTGCTTTAGAGCTTATACCCTGCCTTGGTAAACTATTTCGTTTATGTCTTTCTACTTCGACCTTCCCTTCTTGCTGGAAACGTGCGCTCATTCAACTTGTGCCGAAGAAGGGGGACCCCTCTCAGTCCTCCAACTATCGTCCTATTTCTTTAACCTCAGTTCTTTCTAAAGTTTTCGAATCTATCCTTAACAGGAAGATTTGGAAACATCTCAATTCTCCTAATCTTATTTCTGATCGCCAGTCCGCTCTTTGATATTTCGGTAAATCTTTTGTTGTCTCGCTAGACATACTGAAAGTTTTCGATAAAGTCTGGCACAAAGCTTTGATTTCCAAACTTCCCTCTTTCGAAATCTACCCTTCTCTCTGACTTCTTTTCTAGTCATTCTATAGCAGCTGTTGTGGACGGCCATCGTTCATCCTTTAAATCTATTAATAGTGGTGTTCCTCAAGTATCTGTCCTATCCACAACACTTTTTCTGCTTTTCATTAATGACATTTTCTCTATTATTTCATCTTCTCTCCACTCCTATGCCGATGACTCTACCCTTCATTACTCTTTTCAATTTGAAAGGCGCCCCTCTCAACAACAGTTAATAGACGCACAGAGGGTAGCCTTTTGGCAACTGACCTCTGATCTATCTCGCATTTCAAATTGAGGCAGAGAAAACATGGTCATTTTCAATGCCAACAAAACTCATTTCCTAGAACTCCCTACTCGACAAAGTCTTCCACACAACTATGATCATCTTCTTTGACAATACACAACTCAAACTTTCATCTCTTCTTAATATTCTTGGTGTTTCTTTTTCTCATGATCTTTCTTGGAAGGATCACATTACTTCTCTTTTAAACAAGCTTCTAAGAGGCTAGGTGTTCTGAGGCACTTTCAAAATTTCTTCACACCACCCAAGGAAAATATGAGTATGCCTAACACATATAGGGTTTTCCACCCACCCAAGAAAAAGAAAGAAAAAGAAAGAGAAAGATAAAGAACGAAAAAGAAAGAAAGAACGAAACGAACGAAACTAACTAACTAACTAACTAACGAACGAACGAGCGAGTAAAAGGCATGAGCTCACTCTCTTTGAATCCAGTACTAATTTTAATATATATATTTTAGAAAGTCAATTTCCCACTAACATTATAGCATGGATCAAATCACTAAAGTTCATGTCTTCAAAAAAATGCCCAGGAGACATGGCAATTACACGATCCAAACATGAATTTGGTAACACCTTGGTTGGAAACTATCCTGCAGCACCAAATCAAAAGTTTATTACGCATAATAATGTAAATCTTTTGAATTGCAGGTACCATCTCAAAATTTTACTTAGTAATAAAACAAACTCTTCTGACACTGCAAATGAACAATGAAAAAATGAGTATCTTCTATTAATTCAATTTAAGGAGTTTGTCTACAAGCATCTGAAATCTTTCAGAGTTTGTTCTAGCGTTGGGGCTTTGAATTTTTTAATAATATTTTTGGTTCCTCCTTAAGTTACAGGCCTGTGAGTGATGGCTATGTGGTAAATAATATGTAAACTGGATTACCAGCTAACATTAACAAGTATTGCTAAATGGTAAAACAAAAGATAATTTTAGAGGTAAAAATATATCTATATTATTAAGCACATTGACTTTTAAGTCTTAAAAAATTAAAAAGACAAGCAAAATATATTAAAAAATACAAGTTCACCTGAAGCTAATGTAATAACATTTCTAGCAAACAAAATTTATAATAATAATAATAATAATAATAATAATAATAATAATAATAATAATAATAATAATAATAATAATAATAATAATAATAATAATAATAAAAAAGGGAAAATAAAATAACGATAAAAAATAAATCAAATGTTTAGGTGAAATAAATAATTCATTCTCACCGCTGCATGTTTTCTAGACTGATATTCATTTCTGTCTTCTTGAAGCCATTCAAAAGATCTTTTCACAAGACCTTCAATAAAATCTGTAGCGTACGTCCCAGAAGCAAGATATAAATGACCAACTGCTTTAGCCGTTAACTCCAATACCGTTATGTCTGAGCTGAAAGGAATTATAACATGCATAACAAACCACAAAAAGAATAATTTCACCTTTAATTTTCCTTTTTTTTTTTTTTTTAGTGTACAAACTTAAAATTATTTTAAAGTTATAAAATTTCAAAAATACAAAAACAATCTTGGGTGAAATAACAAAGCCCCCAATAAAATTTAAATTTTAAAATTCAATATATTTTAAAAACAAAAGTATGTTGACATTCTTTACTTAAGATACTCTTTATTCTTATTGGTGCGTTTAATATTCATTTATTTTTTAACAACAAAAATAGGAGAAAGACATGTTTGTAGAAAGAAATGAATAGTTTTACAGGAATAGCAATATACAAACAGAGCGTGGAAAATTTACTGTTGTGTGACAAAACTCAAACAGTAATACCAAACATGACAATCTGAAGTAATTTTTTTTGCATGAAAAAACAACAATCAAGATAAAAAATTCCAATGATAACACATTTTACACTACATAAATAATAATTCTAGTATAATCTTAGTTTTGAATATATTTTTATAATAAATGTTGCAATAACATTATCATAGAGAAACAAATAGCATTCTAAAATGAGCAAGAAAAAGTTACCGAAAGTCAATAGTTAATAAGAAGTTGAAAACAAAAGTAACCCTATAAATA